>JAIUND010001077.1:0-43266 GCA_034699125.1 Gisinianus flammeolus
AGACGGACGCAGTCGTCGCATTTCCGCAAATTAAGGAAAATCGTTATAGTTCATTTGTGAACTTAACAGACGATATACTTATATTATGTGTACAGTAATTCAAGCTCTGATTAGCAAAACAAAACTAAACTTGCATTATTATCTGCCTGAGAATAGACTCCGTGTACAGGGATTTTTAAACTTTCTTGTTATGTTCACACACATTTTTGCTGACTCTCCCTTTCTTCAAAAAGAAAAAAAAACAACGAAATTTTTAAAAATGTTCCTTTAAAACAGTTTGCATGATAAAAAAAATGTAAAACAAATTATGCTTGCAGTTATATAAATTTAAAATTGTTAACAAAAAGACAAACGCAGGAACAGGAGGCAGGAAAAAGGTGGGGGATGTTTTGCTGAATATGCACTCGGTACATAACATTTTGATTCTCGTGATGACATGACACAATTAAAAGTCTACCTCTAAAACTGCAATGTTATTGAAATCTGAAATCTCAATAACAAAATAAGACAATTATCTCTCATTGAAATTGCACATAATTGATTCGATGAAAGACGTGAATTTAATTTTATGGCTATCCAATTCTGTGGGCGACTGGAGAACGAGTCTATCTACACTTCATACACTTTATTCAAAACAAATTACAGCATTATTTCTCCCTTACGATAACAACTATTGAACAAAAAATTTTTTATTCATTATTCCAATTTCAATTTCAATCTCAACATACATAAAAAATGGATGGATGGATAAAAATGCAGTCGAACCAAAGAAAAAAAAAAGTGGTTGGGAGATTTGGGATCCTCATCATTCTCATTATAGTTGAGTCGTTGGGTTGGTCCCGTGCCGTGAGTACACAACACACATACGTATTTATATATTTTAATCAGACCTCCATTATTTATTGGTAGAATTACCTCTGTGTCTGTCTGTGTGTGCATTGTGAATTTTTCTACCCATTAAACGACGCGTGAGTGCAAGGACAAAAGTCCTCATAAAATAGCCATAAAAATGACTGGATTCTTTTTTTGGTGCACACAACCAAAGTCAACAATCAGAGACGACTTGACTTGTAATGTTGAGAATTGTTGAGGATCTTTTGGGATGGTGACTATTATATTTATTCATTAGAATTCTCCAGGAGTTTGTATATAGAGAACCATCCATCGACTTTGAGTGACTTTAGCTCCCATTCAAATACTCATTTCTGATTCTGATTTTGATTCTAATTCCAATTCTACGTACCTGAACGTGGATGATTAAAAATGATAAATTGATGTGTTTGAGAGAGAGAGAAAGAGAGGGAGAGAGAGAGAGGCGACATGATTGAGTCAAGAGAGGTATAAAATAGACAAATGTTTTTGTATACACGCAAAAAAGAAGCCCTTGTACATATATTCAGCGAACGAACATACGGCGTGTGGAGTAATTTAATAATTAAACGAGACTCAATAGAATGACCTTGTGTCGCATCACAAAAGTCTCTGTGTTTGTGTGTAGAAACTTGACGACTCTCGACTTGTGTGTGTGTGTCGAGCGAGAGTCGAGAGAGTATGTAGAAAAATTGAGATTCTTCTACATACGACATGTATATATTCGTTAGGATTTTGCTTTGTACTATATAACTGCTACTGTTAGCAAATATACATATAGGAATATAATAGAAAATACATAGTATGTATACAAGTTAATAGTAGCGTAAAGCTGAACTAAAGTATAGAAAACTATTTAATCAATCCAGTAGTTAATATGCAAGGACCATGTACGACGTACAGTGGTGTGTTTACACACACGTAATTTGACTTTGCATTTTATATTTTGTATTCGATCCTCCTATATGTATTCAGCATGTACTTACATACTTAAGTACATGTATATGCGAAAAGGTTCTGTAATGTAATTCCCCGTCATTACTTGATTCCTTTTCCCTTTCATTTAAAGTTTCAGTCGCAGTTTTTTTAGTATGCAGAACATATTTAAAAGAGATTCTCATTTTTTATGGTCTAAGTCCAAAGTGTACTCACACACGCGGACTATACATATATATATATATATTTATCGGGACAGATAGTTACCCATCAACTCATCACACGTCATTATCATGGCATCACAGGTAGCCAATCATCAGCAATGCTGGAAAATAATGCACACAAACACACCTTCTAATAAATTATTTTATATACCGCAAATCCATCCTATACAACAATTCACAATTAAGCAACAACAACAAAAACATATTCGAGACCTTCACCTCTTGTTTATATACCTACTTTATTCAAGCCAAGCAGATTCAAAAACCGAGACAGATAATGAGAGAACAACACGAATGCTGGAAAACCAAGGGAAAAAACTTCACGATTTGTATTTACACATAGTTTCATTCAAAAAATTTATAATTTGAATTCATCACACAGAGTTTATTTTCTCGACACTTAATTCCACATTAGTCCAACATACATACTTATTATTTATTATGCACGGGGAAAAAATGTGCTTGTCATTATTCATTATCACCATGATTGTGATCATTCAAATTACATTACATTACATTACACAGTTCCAAAAATAGACAAAATTGAGAGTTTTACATGGTACGCTGGTGTATGCAAGTCAAGTGTTTTATTTTTGTTAGGTAGGACATTTTTTGCTTATTCAGCTGCGTCAAGTCAATGAAAAATATGAATATGAAAGCAAACAAACTATTTTTGCTTATTTTTTTATTAAAGGCTAAAACTCCTCCGCAGACCATCCGTCTGGAGGATTTTGGGGTCGATCAGTTTGCAATATATATATATATATATATATTGTAATTTGCAAAAGAATTTCTGTACAAGCGTATACTTGCCATATTTTTCAAGCACAAGAGTATATGATTCTGCTAGGATTAATTTGTAACACAATTAGTATCTGTATATGTACACATAAATATGACGGTAGACTTTGTACTCTTTGCAATATTACACGAGAGATTGCTCAATACTTTAAAAAAGTAAAAGTCATCATTGTTTTGACAAGTGTATTGGAAATGGGTGTACAGGATATAAAGGATAACAAATGATTCGTTTTTGTTTCTCCCCCAAAAAAAAGGTCCAGAGGGATGATCTTGACTGTTTTTCGTCGAGTATGGGAAAAAATGACATTGAAATCTTAAAGCCATTATTCATTATATACAAAACCAATTGACAAAAAAACTAAAGACAAACTTCAGACTGGCAGAAAGTGTGATTAAAATTAAGTAGTGAGCAGCACAAGCTTTATAAATATTTCTCATTTTCATTTTTGGTGTATTCAGAGTATTCTTTGTTATTTATTTATTTATTTATGTATGCATGCACAGGGGAAAAAACCTTTTAAATTCGAATTTGTCATGGTGAAATTAGTGTTGGCGTGATGAGTTATTAAATATTACTATACATTTTTTTGTAATAGTACAAAAGTGACTCATTCTCGAGTCTGTATTGAATGAAAGAATGAATGTCCATCCTCAAAATAAATGAAGGACTGTCATATATTTATGATGGACAACAAGCGGATGGACAAGTATATAGAGAAAAGGTTTGACTTCTTCAAGGCTTCTTGAGGATGGAGAATTTCTGTTGAGACCATATGCATGTAATATAAACATCACTACATAATAAAGACATAGTACAATGGAATTACGTCCACATCCACTACTTTATTGTTTGAGCTCCTGTATTCAGTTTGTCAGTTTCACGTGATGAAGTCTCCAAGAAGAAGCTAAAAAAGTGGGATTCGTGTCATTTAGATTTTTTTAAAAAAAATGCATTCTATACTAGAAACACGGGACAAAATATGTCCACAAAGATTTGTAGTCGTCAAGTTCCAGTCTCAAACAAATCTCTCAGAAATCTCTTGACTGTTTCCCTCTCAAACATGTCTGTAAATTGAGACAAAAGCCTGAGAAATATATTTATAGGTAGAAAATATCCAGGCACTTTTACTTCTAACAATACGTACTTCAACTCCATACGGAATTCTAGACGAGGATGAGAGTTTTCCATAACTAACCGTGAGCGTCCCGGAATTTCCCAAGGCTGTATATTACATATGTAATATATGTATATATTGAAATCCAGAACACTCTGATGAAATATCTCATATCAGAATATCAGAGACTGTTTATACAGAATTTATTGAATATAAGATAACAAATATCATGTCATGTCATGTCCTCGGTGTATATCAAAGCTTGTTGTTTTGAGTAGAAGATAAAAATAATCCTACGTGTAGCTCGTTTCATTTGACGAATACATTTTTATGAATTTATGATGGAGAGAATTTCCCAGAAAATGTGATGGAATTGTGCACTGTTGGTGTTGGTAGGTAGGTACTTATTTTGTTAGTATTTTTTTTTAGGTATATGGAAATTTGTGAGGTTAAAGTTAGTCTGTTTTCTGTTTAAGATTCCTGAAGAAGATTGAAGTTCTATCGAAAGCTCGAAAATAAATATATAGGTATATAATAATATATATTTTCAAATGAATTCCGTTCAAATCCTTAATTTGTCATCAAATCCAAGCTATATCTGTATATGGAAATTTGTCATGTCACGCGCTTGCTCTAGTCAATGTGTAAGGCTTCAATGTTGTATTTTTTACTTTGGTCTTTGCGCCCGGTCTAGTCTGTCTGGTTAGCTGTGTGGAGTGGTGGAGTGCGTAGGAAGAAGAAAAAAAAGCCGGGTTCGCGGTTCGCGTACTCGGCCGGGTTTTGTGCCGTCATGGAAATGTGCCCGTAGCAACAGAACTCCAAGTTTGGAGAGAGACTCGACTGATACATAAAATATATACATCGCATATTTATAGAGTATTTTATGCATAGTACAAAAGACAACGTTCACAAACTAACTCCATCCGTTTCCCTACCTACGACTTTGGAATGAATGAGGAAAGGGAATTTGTGAGGAGGCTTCCAGGCTTTCACTTCTCTCTCTCTCTCTCTCAATACGTCAAGACTCAAGACCTACTTTCCACTTTCCAAAGTCAGAACATGCTCATGCAGGTATTTGGAAAGAGAAGGCGTTCTTTACCTGCTCGATACTACCCTTCTCTCTTTCTCTCTGGCAGTATAACAAGTTCCATTTTCTCGTAATTCCCGTATCGATTCTCTCTCTGTCTTTCAACACCTTCTAGCTTCCTGTCCTCAATGATTCGACTCTCGACTTTATCTTCAGAAAGTTCCCAGCTGTAACTCCTCAAGTATATTTTATGAGCTTGAGTTGCATGTCACGTCAAAATATGGAGATATCAAAACTCTGCGACAGGGAGGAGCATGTCAAGTGAATTAACGATAAGAGTGAACGTTCGGGGGATTAGTTCTTCACGTCTTGTTCTTACTTTTTGGTTTATATACATACAGGCATTCCATCATGCTACACTAATTTACTTTAGTTCAAGTCCATGGATTTTGGATTTGACTTTGGCTTTGGGGAATACACTCCAGACATCATATTAAATCAAAATATGAGAGAGAGATCTCTGAGGAGTACATCCAAGTACAGATTTAAAATCTAGGAAAATTCTAGAACAACTCAAGAAAACTCGGATGGAAAATTTGTACATTGGTAGAAATGATTCAATTTTAGGAATATGAAAATATCGGAAATGGTAAGAGATTGAGAATTTAAGATTGGAATACGAATACGAACACAAGATTCAAATATTGGTCGGATTTCATTTGGGTTTCAAATGTCTTTTTTTTTCCTTTTTTTTTTGGAACGGTACATAAGATATCCTTTTACTATTCCCTCAAAAAAAACTAAACAGAAATCCTCCATTGACGATGAGACTTTTTTCTTTGAATAGCATGAAAAATTCAAAGAATTATCAAGGAAATTGGCATTATAGAGTCGAAATGACAATGGCTCATGTCCTATCTGTACTTTTTGAATTCTGAATTTTGAATATCAAATTTCTAATCTCAAATCTCACCCTATTCGGCGTGTGAATTTGCCTGAGCGTGAAATGAAATCATCAATATTCAACTTTGATTCCTGAGAAAAAAAAAAGCTTAGAATTTCCTTGGTGACAGGTGAGCATTTTTTTGAGGAGTAGGTGGAAAAAAAAAAAATGTCTGTTATCGATCATGTGATCATGTGTGCAGGTAGGTTAGAAGTTGGGAAGAAGAAAGGGAATGGATTCTTATTCGAGCTTTGCACATTCACATTCGAATTCGTCATTTAATATTCAATATCGACACACGCTCATTTGCAAGTTTATCAGTCATAATATTCTAATCCTATGGCACAGATCTCACAGGAAAAAAATGTATGTACATTGACGCCGGAGCTCGTAATCACAATCGCAATATATACAACTGTCGTAATTTTGATAATAATGGAGACGAAATGCGCATAAATGTAATGTAATTTTTCATCCATTGTTAACTTTGGTATTTGTATTTGTATTTGTACTACGTCGCTATAAACAAAGAGCGTGTATATTTCTATGCACAATTCCAATTGTATCTCCCTCTGGTTTTCTATAATGGTTTGAATGATTTCCAATGGGAATTCAATTGTTGATTGATGGCATTCTCTCTTGTAATGAAAAATGATAGAATAATATTGACTCAAATCCGAGTAAACAAACTCTCAAGCAGAGAGAAGAGAGAAGAGAGAAGGATCTCTCTGTAAACGAGGAGAAAGTAGAAAGCAAATATTATTTCAAATAATTAAATAAAATCCAGTGCTTGAACATGTGGAGAAAAGTAAATACATCACTTGGACTCCGGCTTTGGATACCTGTGAAGTGAACGAACGAAATTCGTACGGAATTTTACTTGCCCATGTCACTCCATGTACTTGTCTATATTATATATTATTCTACACTTGACGCACAACGATTTCCCTAGAAGAACTTTGGATGAAACGCAATTTGCTACGTATATATCAAAATCACAGCGAGGAAAGAAAGAGAGGAGAGAAAGAGAAAGCACAGCTTCAGCTCAGCCTCAGCGTGGGAAAGGATCCCATACGAAGGCCATACGTCTATGTGAAAGTGTAGAAAGTACAGTCACGTAGCGAATAACGTGATGCTGCATCCACACGGTCCTCGCAACATGTACAAGCTACAAGATTTATTGATTCAAACTTTGAGGGGAAAGTTGAGGATGGAGGAAAGAGTGCGAGAGAGAGAAAAGAGAAAGAGAGGATACAAAGTACACGAGTTCTCTATTATTTTAGACTTTAGACTTTAGAGCCTGTAGAATGTAGAATGTCAAATCGGTATGTACATGTGTAAAATATAACACGTCTGGATTTCACAAAATCCTCATGCATAAAATACAGAGTCGTCGTGTGTCATAGCCAAAGGTGATCGAGTACTCAGATATTCATTACACATGTGTGTATAGTGTAATGAATGTAAAATATCATATTTATGCAGAGTTCCGGATCATTTTACGGGACTTGCTCTAGATTTCCATCCAATAATATGTCACAAAGAACATTACGAAATATGGAATATCAACCAAACATCATTTAAGTTTCCTGTTTCCTATATTTTCTCATTTCTTATTTTTTTCATTTTATAAAAAAAACAACCATTGCAGCCGATTCATCCTGTTCCTTTTCGGAATCAATATTCAGTTAATTTAGTACTGATAGGAATATTCAAAGGTTTTAATAAATTATAAAATGATTACAACTCACAGACATCGTCTTTCTCCCAAACTTTTTGAACGAGGAAATTTCGAAATTTTAGCTCTAAGACTTTCCAGTGTTCCGTTAAACAGGAAAGTTTGAGAACAAACGAAAAAGTAAAAAAGATGTCAAGGAGATTTTTTTGAGATACTGAGAGAGAGAGAGAAAGACAGACGAATAGAAAAAAGGTAGTTCTTTGATGTTCGAGTTTATCAAGGGAAGACGATCATGTAGGCTCAAAGAAGAATTCTTGAAACATATCTTCTTTGTCCTCGTTGTCTCATTGTCCTCATTCTAATTCCCTTGTACGCAGACACACATGTGCTGGAGCGTACATTCTTCTCTTTGATTTCTTTTTGGACGAAAAATAAACGCTTTAAAAAAAACGCTGGAATTCAAATTGAATGCGCCAGACATGTATATACAGATAATCAGACGACAGCATGGGACAAAAAGTGAGTGAGATAAAAATGAAACATTTTCCCAATATGCCGAAGCCAATGCCCGTAGTTACCAAGCTCAAGGTTTATTGGGGACGACGGGAGAGACCTTTGAACGACGTTGTGTAAAAAATTACATACGTAAAGCAACAGTACAGATACTCCGAGTCACCCACTCCGCTTCTCGTCTACATTTCTCTATACTCTATATTTATTTCAAATGTGACTTGATCTTAATTATCTTCACAGGTATATATCAAATTTGAATATCCAGAGAGCCTTCCAATGCGTTCATGTTCAGACACATACCTATTATAATATGTACATACTTATAGGCAAATTACGAGTGGATTGAAATGAGTCGTGGTCGTCTGAATAGGAATAGTCTGAAATGATTTCCACACAAGCAACCTCATTTCAAAGTAACTACTAATTAAATGAAGACGAAATGCTTGCTTTGGGATCGTCAGTCACCATCATAAGCTTAGATGAGAAATTGGTGTGTGGAATTGGGATGGAGAAAGTATCTCTACACTCTGACATTATAAATTGACACACAGTTTCTACCGATTAGCAAATGAAAAAGGGTGAATGAATTACTTTCTGAGTGAATACTTCCCATGGGAATTCTCGTTTGCCTTTGTCAAAATGTGAGGAAACGATAGAAATTGAGTGAGTTGAGTCTATTTAATATTTATTGAATATTCCCATGCATATTCATTGGCTACTTTCAAAAGAGAAACTATCGTAAATACGAAGATGGAAGATGGAATGTCAAAAATAGATTTTCCATATTCTTTCGCACTGGCAACTTTCTCCGATTCATCTCATTTCTTGCAAGAGAAAGTCTAACTTCTACACATATTGGCTCGCTTAAATTAAGTTGTGCCGAATGTACATTATAAATCGATTTGATTAATGATGGTTATCATCTTCTTTTTTTTTATAGATTCCAAAGGGATGGGAAGTGTAGACAGTGGAATTGACTCACCTGGAATACTCAACATGCAGAATTCACTGAGCAATCAGTCAGGACAGAGTGAGAATGAGAAAAATGGAGAGCAACCAGAGAAGACCAAGGAAATGTTGGATCCATGGGAGAATTTTGATGCACATTCTGCTTTCCTTGGACCCACACTGTGGGACAAACGACTACCATACGATGGTCAGGATTTCAAAGTAAGTGTACATTTATCGATAGAAACAGATTTTAGTTTCCAGATGAGATGAGATGAGATGATTACCATAATTCTAATGTTCACTATGTATCGTAGTTGGAGTATATGGAATTAGAAGATTTTCTCACCGAAAACGGTATCCCCGTGGAACCAACGGCAGAGAATGGATTTTTAGGGGCCAAACACAATGGAATAGTACAACAAAGGGAGTTGGGTCCACACTCAACAATGGGACCAATTGGGAATGGTTGTTCTCCACAACAGCAACAACAACAACAGATGCCATTTTCCGCGACAAGTCAATTTATGGCTGGACCATCTCGTGGACCATCAAGTCAACAACAACAGCAACATCCTCATCCTCCCAATGGTCTCTCCCATATGAGATCGATGGCATCAGCTCATACACCATCATCCATCCATCACTCCAGGTCACCGTCACCCAGTGACAGCTCATCCTCATGTGGAAGTAGAGACATGACACCTGCTATCTCCCCTGACTCCACACAAACAGCCGGTACGCACGTAGAACCTTTTTCCTTCAATTTGTATAATAATCTCATTCATATATCTGTATTTTAGTCATCAAGCCCGTACCTACTCAATCCAAGCCTTGAAATGTTCAAATTAAAACGTTTTCTCCACCTTCAATTTCCTTTTCTTTCAAAAATTTTGATCACGTCCCTTTCTCTTCTTTTTTTTATATAAAAAATTCACGATCAGTATATATTCTCTTTTTATTTGTATTATGATCATTGTCTTGAGCGCTTGAGTGAAACCATAAAATTGGTTGATATATATGTGTGGTGTGTGTGCAAAGGGTATTCCAATGCAAAAGTACGAATTGATGTTCCCTTCTCCCTAGCGGAGATGACTCTTGGTTTCATCCCAGGCCATGAATTCGACCCACGTACTCGTGCTTTCACCGACGATGAATTGAAACCACAACCCATGGTCAAAAAGTCGAAGAAGCAGGTAAAAAAAGTAATCTTTTTCATATCAAACAAACAATCTTCACAATTTTTGATAGTCTCCCCTCAAACTATCATTTACAGGGAAACTACATATTTACAGCCAATATGAAAAATCCCCCCCCCCCCCGCACACATAAATGAAAACACAAATTTACATACTTATATTATACAGACTACAGACGTGTGCTCATTCAAGCATGAGAACTGCGTAGGTACATAAATTGTAAATTGTAAAAAAAGCAGGGTAAAAAAACGGAAACGCAATCATAATTAACAACATGGCTTAAAATATAGAATGTACATAAAAAATCTACGGTCTGTAAATGAAGTCTAGCAACAATAACACGGGAAATCTAACGCAAAAAGAAAGTCATTGGCCATCAAACATATTTCCTTTCCACATAAAAACGTTTATTCTCCTGTTGCTGCTTTTATGTAGTACTGCGCGACGCCATTGACTCGTGATTCTCGGAATCATTATATATATTATAATATTCTTAGCTATGGACTCTGTGTGTACATAGGAAACAAAGGGCTTCATTTGACCTCGAATTCGCATCATGTTGCGGTGAAAGGAAAAATGGAATTGGTGGGGTTTTTTTTTTTTTGTGAAGACAAAATAATAAATAGATTTGTCACATTCAACAGGGAAACTCGACAGGGAAATGAAAATGAAATCCTTTGGTGTTCAAAAAAATACACATAGGAAAGGAAAATATTTCACTCGCTTCATGTATTTCCCTTGTTTTCTGACGATGAGAAAACCGTGGGCAAAGTCCTTTTCCATTCTCAAATTCTCGAGAAACGTCTAACGTCTTCCCCTTAGGTACTTTTTTGGGGGGGAGGGGATATTATTATTATTTTGTATATTTGTACTACAGACATTCTCACTTGACAATTTCACCATTTTCCTGTATTCGAATCTTCAATTTATATTCGTTTTCCCAAAACACATAAATATACAAACACAAGGCTGAGGCTTATGCTCAGCAATCCATTTGATTTCCTTCATTTTTATACATAAAAATAAACCCTGAGCCTGAGAGATTGAAACATATAGCGCATGTATGAACATAATAATAATAAACTAGCGTAATACGATATAGATTGGAAATTTAAAATGTGAAAATATGAAAACTGAGGAGCTATGTATATAGTTGTGCACTTTGCAGGTTTATTAGTACGGAAGTTGTTCTAATCGAAAATTCTATATGGACAACCAAACAAACGTTGAGCCTTAGCCCAAAGTCCAAAGTTCACGTGTGTAACTGAAGGAAAATCAATAGAGTATATAAGTATATATAGTTGTATACACTGCATTCAATGAAGTCGGTTCACTGGAGAAAATTTCATTTGATCTTTAGTGCTTGTGAATTCTTCCCTTGAGAATCTAGAATATTCCCCTCATTTTCTACTCGTCTCTTCCCATTTATTTCTTGCATCTCTCTCTGTCCTGTTTTTTTGATCCTTTTCAAGTTGAAGAAATTAGTTGAAGAATCTTTCCTCACGGCACTCTGTGCACTTTTGAACTTGTTGCACGTTTGAAGTGTGTTTTTTGAACATTCGAAAACAGACGACATTAGTTTTAATTATGATTCCTCAAATTCTTATTTTAGCTTGACGAGTCTGAGCAAGAGCAAACAACTTTTTATAATGAATATCATGGGATTTGTAGGGTGAGAATTTTTTTTAAAATGCCTTCTTCGTCGTTACATATTTTTTTCCTGTACCCTGCGTCAACCTTGAATGAATTTTTTCGAATTCCAAGTAATGCAAAAAAAAAGAAAACATGTTATGGCACTCTAAATGTTATCTGTCAGCCCACACGTTTAGCAATTTTCTCTTTTTGATTCCTAATTCAGTTTACATGCTCTTGACTTTCTTTTAAAAAATATTATGATATTTGTCATTAACTATATATTTTGAAGATGAAGGAAGACTGGGAAGAAGAAGAACTGATGTCAATTGGCCAGGTATTTAGCAGTCTTCAGATTTTAAATGCACCGACCCAGACATTTAACTTCATTCATTTCAAAAATTCTAAATGATAATAACCAAATCAATCCCACATAAAAAATACGAGAGACTGCATCATCTCAATATATTATTATTACTGCTTGTATTGGCAATCTAAAACCTAAAACCTTCGTAAAAATCGACGTATATAGTCCCTCCGAATCACTGATTGCGTTTAGTACTGTACAGAGCACACCACTTTCCATAATACATAAGACACAAACATTCCCTTTCCCCATAAAAATTTGAAACAAATATCCATATGGAAATCAGATATATCTGTATATTTGGTAAGCAATATATGTAATGAAGATTGTGAATGTATTTTTGTTTACATATGTTTTTTTAAATTCACAGTTTGTCCCCGATGAGCAAAAAGATGCAAAATATTGGTCCAGGAGGAGGAAGAATAATATGGCAGCCAAAAGATCGCGAGATGCTCGAAGAGTGAAAGAAAATCAAATTGCCATGAGAGCAGGTTTCTTAGAAAAAGAAAATAATGCGATGAAGGACGAAGTGGAGCGGATGCAAGAGGAAGTAGAGCGAACAAAAAAAGAAAATCTTCTCCTCAAAGAGCAACTCAGTCGATGTCACCGTGAGCATTGATGGCTATAATTACATCCAACCAATTATAAACGACATATAATTATCTACATATATCTACATAAAAAAAACTAATCATCACAATCGACAAAAAGAATAGGCGAATGGCGAATGGCGAATCAATTGTATAGTTTCACGTCCTCGTCCTTTTTTTTCTCGAAAATATTTTCTTCATATATAAATGTTCGCCCTGTCGCATTTTGAAAACATTTCTAGAATTTGTTTTTTGCAATTTTATTATACGGTTATATTCTAATCCCAGGCATGAAATGAATTCATATAATGTGCTATTTGATATAGATACCATGAAAGAAACAATAACATCTTTTGGATTTCTAAATCACATTTTTAGTCTCTCGCCTCGAAGAAGAAAAAAATGACCAAAGGCCAAACAGGGTGATTCTTCAACTTACTGTGCTTACCTAATACATTATGTACCTACACACATGGTGGTGTATATACATTGATAAATATATATAATGATAATGTTATTCCCTTGTGTACTTGTACCTCTATTTAAATTTAATATAAATTTGCATACAAAATGTATATCATACATAAATATTCATAATAATAGACTGTTTGGTAAAACAAATCATGAAAAGCAAGTTGCGAAAAAATTTGTACTTGAATTACGTGTAAAATTTTCCCGACTGCCTTACGAAGTCGTAAAAATTTGTCGGGAAAATTTTACACGTATTCAAATACAAATTTTTTCACGACTTGCTTTTCACGATTTTGTTTTACCAAACAGTCTAATATATCATAGACATATAGGAGAAAAGTCACTTGTGTATAGGTGTAAAAAGAAATATGTATGCAGTCGGCACAACGTTCAATCATATATATTATTATGATATGTTGACAAAAAGATATATTGTCTTTTTCTCCATTGTTTTTTCAAGAGAAGGAGTCATCGAAATGATGAAAGAGAGAATAGGCAACTTCTATAAAGTATATATATATTTTTATTGTGCTTACTAATTATTAATTACTGAGTACACATATGAAGTCTCTTTACGTTTCATTTTAATGCCATGCATATAGATATTTTAACTGTATGGTCAGTGACTAGTTTTTACATACATATACTCATCCATACATATACGTATAGATTTACGATAGATAAAGGTTGGTGTGATTATAATTTAAAAGTATATATAAATGAATTATGTATGTATCGGTAAAATTTCGATTTTTGGTTTAAAAAAAAAACAAGATATATAACTATATACGTCCATTATATGTACCTATAGAGTAGTAGGTACTACCTATACTAATATTAAAAATTAAAATACATGCAGATGCAGGTGTGGTTTCATGTCCGTGAATGCAACTCAAAAGCAGAGAGTATATATGTATGAGTAAAATGGAAATGCCTATATATTGTACATACACACATGTTGGCATACGAATATTTACAGATGATTATAGTACTAAAATCGTAAGTGAGATGTGTGCGTGTGTATGTATATAGATAAAAAAAGACTATGTTATTGTACTCATGTTCATTTTCATGTAGGATTTTTTTTTGTCCCGGTCGTCATAATTATAATAGTTACATAAAGTAAAAGTTAAAGAGGCCACAGGATCAGAATGAAAAAACATATATATATAAGGAAAAGAGGTAGACTCTAATAGAACTTTCCTCCGAGAGAAAAAACTATAGACGAATGGATTTTTGTTCAGAAAATTTAACTTTTCATCATAAAAATGTGTACAATGTTTTACAATTTATGATTCATCTTTGTATTATATCTATTTATGTCATCAACTTCAAATCCGAATAGAATATTACATATATGACATATATGATTGGATACAGACTTATTGACAAAAACTTTCTCCTTCTTTCTCTTTTTTTTTCTTCTTCTTCTTCAAAAAAATCCCCCAAAACTTTTGTTCCTTCGTACATACAAATTTTTTCACCAGTGAAAGTTTTGACAGTTTTTTGTCGTCTTTTCGTTTTTTCATCTTACTGTTTATACTCTGTACACTGTTAAATCGTTAGCAAAAACAAAAAAAAAAAGATTTACAAGACTATATTAATTAAAGGAAATCTATGGATTTTAGATAATTAATGGAATGTTCATTGGATCTCAAGGATAAAGATAAGTATACGACGAGTATAGAGGGGATTTTATATACGAAACAAAATTAAATGCATCAACTAATTAATATTATAATATGCGTACATTTAAAAACAAAACAAAATTTCTTTTATCATTCAAGTCATTATTGTGTTTTCGTAGTTGTTCGGACGTCATTGGGGTTAAAAAAGTAAACATGACCAGGTATTGACTAATTGTGACGTATACAGGGTGTGAGGATAATATTTAATATATTATACATAATATTGATAGTTATGAAATCGGTAATCGGTATCGGTAAATAGGAATCAGGGGATTCATAAACAAAATAGTAGATAAATAAAAAAAATAAAAAAAGGTGTCTATACGTGGGAATGGAATGTGTCATATTGTAATTGTCTGATACATCTCCATATGTTTCCAAAATGTTGTTTCGTTGATATGTTATTGTTATGATAATTATTATTATAAGTAGTTCATAGAGTTGTTAGGTAATACTGTAGTTAAAACTATTCAAAAACTATTCAAGGTGTTCTCTGCAAAAATTTGAATTTGATATCTTCAAAATGTATTGTGTTAGTAAATTCTACAATAATTATTTTATATACAAACGTTGGTTGGTGCTATATTATAATTAACGATCAAATATGAATACACACATGTTAATCAAATATACCTATATATATATAATATTTAGCCATGTATGACGTGTTCCATACACAATATTTTGACGGTGCAAAAAGTTATACACATAAAAAATTTATTGTACCTTGTGTAATTAATTTCTATTAAATTGACCTTTCACAACCAAATATGATACATACGTAGTGAGTTTTGCTTTAATTTACATGCTATTACTTGGAATATGAAACTCGAGAGAAAGAGAGAAAGAGAGAGAGAAAGAGAAAGGTATTAACATCAGCAGTAGTATACCGATTCAGTATCTATACACTGCATGTTTTCTTTCCATTTCCATTTCCATTCTTACACTTAATTACATGTATTTTACATTACAGCCTTCGTCTCATTAGCCTTTGTAAAACCGACATGACTCTTCAAAATTCCATATTAATACCAAAAATATGCATACACAATTTCATTTTGCATACTGTGTGAAAATATTAACCAAACCCAACAACATTTGACATGATTTTATGCCCGTTTATTTCCAATTACGTATCTTTTGTGGTCTAGTTGGAAAAGGTAGAAAGCTGCTATTGTTCCAATTCACTACTGCAGTTTCACTTTTCTGTTTCATTTGTGCCAGAGTAAATGTATCTGTAATTTAAATAAGTCTATACCCGGTAAGTTTTTCCTTCTTGTTGCTCAATATATTTGTACCTATATACATTTCCCTTTGACTACTAAAACAACTCTGATAGAGCTTTCGCCTCCTGTTTAGTTGATACTTTGCATGCTAACAATATTCGCAGAACTCTGTACATATTTTGATTGATGAATTGAAAATTTTATAAAATGTAAACTCGGTTTATGTGGGATCAACTTGTTTTGGCGAAAGGATGTTGATATACATTTATTGGAGTCTATGATAAATCCTAATCGTTTCTCTGTATTCGTCCTTCTTTTCTTTACACAGAAAGTCTGAGTAGCATCTTCTTTCAGGATCCCCCAAAATATCCGTCATAAATACTTTCTCTTTTCCATCTATTTTCATACAAGAAATATATATACTCGTATATATCCTAGAGATACCCTTTTCGCCCCATTGTACGATATAAATGTGTAGTCAATAGCGGAGGTAAGACGACGACATAAAAGTTTAATGCATAGGCTCATTTCTGATTTTAATTTAAGTTTATTTCTCATAATGTTCTACTCTACATCTAGTAAGTAATACACTCACTACACTTTTTGGATTTCCAATTACGTTTTGCAAGTCGGAGACCTAAATGTCCTGCAAGTCGACTGTTTGACTTTCCTATTGAGAAATTGATTGGTTTTGATGATATACACAATATTGTATACACAGAGGCAAATCTCAATCTAATTGACGTACCTGAGAGAAATAGACAAGATTAATCTAAATTAGGCTATGCTGCATGTGTGCATGCGGTTGACTGTGGGGTTACAAAATGTAAGCGTGTCGGATCGCAAAGCGGATACAAATACGATAATTATACTTTTGTGAAAATGTTTACATATTAAATATACTTGTAATTAGGTACTACTTAAAAGTTGTTCAAATTTCCAATCTTAAACCTTCGCCTGCAATATAAAAATACAGAACACTTATAAAACACACTGCAAAGAAAAATATCACTAAAAAAACCTAGTTTTCACACCGAATTACAATTCAACAACAATCAGTGTATAGCATTATGGAAAAACGAAAACGTATCGTCATGCTAAATTATTGCGTAAAAACACAATGAGATGAATGTAAGCTTAAAGTCAAAATTGTGCTTAAGGGTAAGCGAAAGCAATACCTACAGCATAGGGGCATTCAAGCCGAAATAACTTCATAGCGAGAATAGTCAGCAAGTGTTGTTTGGTATCAAAAAATAGCAAATAATTCGCTCTATAACTGTATCGAGCCGATTCCTGATATTGAGCTTTAATTGTCTCGCAAACCCCAATTAGCCGAAATTGAGTCATTCTGAGATATCCTTGGCAAATGAAGCTAATTTCGGCTAATTGGGGTTTGCCGACAATTAAAGCTCAATATCAAGAATCGGCTCGATACAGTTATAGAGCGAATTATTTGCTATATTTTGATACCAAACAACACTTGCTGACTATTCTCGCTATGAAGTTATTTCGGCTTGAATGCCCCTATGCTGTAGGTATTGCTTTCGCTTACCCTTAATAGTAAAACAAGCGATTTTGTACGGTGAACACATTGAAATGTTTTAAAATCCCATAACTTGACTTCAATTCGAACCTGACATCTTGGACATCTAAGCAGTCATCGGAAAACGTACATGCACATACAAAAGTGTATATACTGTGCAACATAAACAATCACCGTTCAATTAATACAACAGTAGTTTCATCAATCATAATTAGCGAAGACTTGAGTCTCAATTCCCCAGAGACACGTACAAATATTAAATGTAAATATATAGACACATGTAAAATACAATTGTCAATGTTATAATAACTTTTATTTGACATGGGCCAGGCACCCTGTCAAGTTCAATTGTCAATATTACGACAACTATTATTATTTGTAGTAACTTTACAGATATGAGGAATTTTGAAGCTAGAATACCGTGTCCATGAAAAAATACAACATTCAAAACGTTTATTACTATGTATATGAGACCCTTGTAATTGACATGCACAAGTTAACATATATGTGTATATGAATGCAAATGGTTATATAACTGTAAATTATATATAAAGGAAACATGCATTGACATTTGAAAGCTATCACCTGGTTTTATACTATCAAGGTTAATACATAAAAAAGATAAACAAAAGTTAATTCTCTAATTATATATCCGATCGATAGAATTTAGAGCAGAATAAACACAAACAAAAGCATTCGACTGGAATTCTTGGTCTAAAGACGACAAAAGAAGAGAACACATTGTTTACCTTCTGAATACTGGAAAGTGATACGACAAATACAATATATTTGTCAAATATACCTAAAATTCTTGTTAGCAAAGTGATGGCTTAAGGCCTATTCTTAGTATGATAAAAATGTGTATGTGTACGTAAAGAGACTAATGATTTCTACACGATATATGATACATGCAGTATAACAAATGTGTTACTAGTAATTGCTACCTTGGAGAGAGCACATACATATAAGTACTGGTAAAATACTGGTAAAATGTTATAACACATCAGCCCAAATATCAAACACTATATGATTGGTTACTTTAATATTTAAAATATTACGACCTATATCTGTAGAGTGCAGCGATATACTACTATACAAAAATATTCGAGCAGTATCAATAGAAATTAGCTTTGCTGACGTATGCGTATACGGAATATGTGTTAGTAAATTACCAACCAGGTAATTATTGTCTATGACTTGTTTCTGAACAAATCAGGGATAAACCATTTCCCATTAAATCAATATAAATGAACTTCACCGTCGTGTATGAATTAACTTGACTCCATTTCAGAATACAATTAAATATTTACGCATACATCGAGCTTCGGTGTTTTTAGCATCACTGTCAGTATGTTCCTTTGGTATATCTATGTACTAACCATTTAAATTAAATATTGCATGCAAACCAAATGCATATATGCATGATTTCCGATTGCATATAATACCTACATATGCATATATAAGGATAGTATATATGTCATTAGCAGAGCAAAGGTTAAAAATTAGAGCTATAACTTTACAATTTCATCCATGAAAACATACAAGTGTGTAATCCATAAACTGAATTTACGATTATCAATATTCTTTGGCAAAAAGTGTTGACTGGTAATCATTATGATTTCTCTATATGATACTCAATATGTCAAAAGTCAAAACACAAGTGAAACAATCAAAAATTCACAGAGTAACTCATAACGAGATCCTGAAAAATTGAGCAAATTTTTTTAATCTTTAGCAAAATCATCAAAGAATATCAAATACATGCACTATGTAGAAAATAAATGGGGAATTCATTGGAAGATCTTTTATTCAGATTCTTTCTATACCCTTAAAAACTATACACTTTAAAATCTACCTACAGTATATGTGAACTCGGAAAATAAAGCCTTTGTGCTGTTAATCTATTGAGTGGGGAACCAATCAATCAAGTCTAAAAATTTGAAGGACCATGAATAGCCTTTCTTTCATGATATTCACAGAGAAAAGTCTTTGATTAAAGGGAGAAGGATTTTATTATCAAATCAGTCACTTTAAAGATAGCTAGTGAAATGAATTACAAATCATCAAATCACTATATAAAGTTGTATCAAAGTTGAATAAAAATGACTGCATATTTAGATTTGCAGCAATCACGACGCATATTTATTTTATTTTTTACCCACTATATGCATGATTCAATCTACAACATTTTAATGTGCAAATGAGTTCTACTACACATATTTTAAGTGTCTATTGACGATACCTTCAGATGAAATAGATTCATATTTCCGTTACTAGATAAGTGGGTAAAAATAAACTGAATATGTTTAATTATGGTTTTATTCATCTACAATGTAGATTCTACATTGTTAAGATAAATTTACTGTAACTTTTATGATGTTTTGACAATGGAAAATTCAAGTTGAAAGTGTGTACAGTGTACACCTTATGACATGTCAAATTACTGAAGAATTAATAAATTGTAATTGTAGAAATTTATATGGCCAAATACAATCCTAAATAATTTCTCCATTGTAACTTTGACGTTGTTCCCAATAAAAGTTAATTGTACTTGAAATATCAAAATATGAGCAGTGTTTGGTTTGGTGTACATATTTTACATGTACATTATTGCATACTACACAGATGGTGCATGGTCGTACACAATTATGCAATCAGCAACCTATCCATGCAACCAATCAGTTGTGAATTGCGAAACAAGAGAGAACTTTATTCTAAAAAAATATTATGAAAAGTGAAAGACTGTTTACAAAATATTCGCTTTCAGTATATAGGACTATGGTAATGAACATTAAATATTACCAGAGTATCAAAAATTTTCAGTTTTTTCATTTTGGAAGTTGATATTGTCCCCCAGAGTAAGCCAATAGGTTCTGCGTAACCTTTTCATCCAAGAATTTCTGTAATGCTTCAGAACTGCACTCAACAGTAGCGAATAGTTTAAGCATTGAATGAATTCGAGCAAGAGGTAGGGATTCCAAATTTGTAAGCATGCCTTCAATGTATGACCAGAACATCTAGTGAAAGTACATTAAGAGAAAGTTGGTCAATTTAAGAATAAAATGGGGTTTCATTGATAGTCAAATTGAATTCTAAATGTACCTGCAACTCATTTTCTCTTTGTTTGGATGTGGAAGTCAGAGGGAAGTCCGTATCACTTTCATCAGCATATTTACTAGGACTGGGACAAGTATCAGTTTCCCCAGTGATCGAGTCATTCACTTGATACACGTCTGTACTCGTTTCTACCAATACACCCTGTGAATATGCATAAAAAATCAATTGGTCAAGTATACCATGAATTCGTTCTAATAAAAGTTTTGGTAAGATATTCAAAATATGTACCTTGGTGACCCAAAATCCTATACGACTCTTCAGTACTGCTTGTGACAAGCCAACAACAGCTGATAATTCTTCCAAAGACCACGATTCTAAATACAGTATACAATATCGTTAAAATTTGTTAAGGTTTACATACATTTTTGACACAATTCACAAATTAAAGATTTTTTTGATCTACAATGTGGTAATTTAAATTTGTTAGTAAATAAATAATACAGACCTTTGTCTTGAAAGTGCCACATTATAGCAGCTTGTGATGGATTAACAGATAAACTGATTGTAGTTCCTTCATGTTCTAATTCAATTTCCACTGTTCCAACATATTTCTGCCATTCTAGAGTTCGATTTCCTTTGATCATTTCAAAAGCTTTTGTGTACTTTTCAAATGCTTTTGTAACAACTTGAGGTAATTCCAACGTTTCTTGTCGGAAATTGGGCCCTGCATAAAAATATTACAAAGAAATTTAAGTCGTTGTCGTGCACGTATGATGTAAACTTTGTTTATGTTATGTTTAAATTGTATAAACTTACAAAATTGCGCAGATACAACCAATCCAGTTACGACAACGTCCTATGATTTAAAAGTAATAATCCATTAAAATCGTTTTCAATATGACGTATACACAAAAAAAACGACGCATAAGAATTGTCGCAGTTCAATAAGTTTACCTCATCAGCCAAAACTGCTCCATCCTCTTCATAGAAGCGTGTATTCAATCTTTGAGAATCTGACACATCCTTGAGCATTACTTCACACTTTTGTAGATTAGCATCCCCGAATCTAAAAATATGCCATGTTGAAATTATTTATGTGAAAAAAAGTAAACAAACAAACAAAAAGTACTGTGCAACATGAATTTGGAATACAAAGAGATACTAACCTTAATTTAAGGAGTTCAAGGCATTTAATTTCACGGGTAATGGAACCTGGTTTAGGCATTCGGAGTAAACGATCAGCTAGTAATGCCCGATATTCGTCAATGAACAATGATTTGGAGCCATAAATAGAAACTAAAGCTTGAATTAAATCAGATTTTCTCAAATTGTATTTATCCCTGGGGACGTCAATTGGATCTGTGACAAATTCACCAAAAGAAAAGAAAAGTCAACCAAAGTTGGAAATTTTAAATTAAATAAATTTATTAGCACATCATATTTTTAATACAAAAAATACGCTTACCCGGTTTCCAATCATTCCAGCTATTGCCACATAACCTAGCTTTTCTTTCAGCATATGATGGATTACGAGACAGCTCTTCTGCTAAATCACCCGATTCTTCCGTCAAATTGACCAGAATAACACGAACAGTTTCTTCACGACATTTCAAGTATTCACTGTACAAAAGTAGACAAAAATCATAAAATATCAAATATCTGTAAACAAACTAAAATGTACAATAATATTAAAAATATTCAGTACCGAACAGGAGGAGTGACCAGTTGAACTAAAATTCCACTAGCATCAACAAATTTTAATGCTCGTACAGTAGAACAATATGCATCTAATACGCTATTGGTATTAACTCCAGCATTTAGTAGCCGTTTTTCTAAAGCTGTTTTCAAGTTGTCAACAAGAATATGACGGAGATTAGTTCGGCCCATGCAATATCTCAAGTCTTCAAGTATTGGCTGCGACTCTGGAAATTCTGTAATGTAAATCATAGTAATGTAAATAACTTGTGCCCATTTCATATTTAATTAACAAGAAACAGTGCTACATATTAAACAAAGATGATATGTCAATTAAGTCGATGTACTGTACAACTTACCAATAATTATTGAAAACATTTCGCTGATAATTGCTTTTCCATAGACTTCTAATAAAAGGTACGAGAATTCATCGTGTCGTCGGATAGATGAATAAACAGTTGAATTAGGATAGACGATTTCAACCCAAGGAAGTACTCTATATTTCAGCCACTGTAAAATTGATATTGGAACAAAGTAGTTATGTGTTATGCTTCTTTTAATGTGTGTAAAACTATATGTATGTATTTTATCTTTTATATACATCAAGTAAATCTTCTAAATGGGATATTTCATATTTTCCAGAACAAGTTTCGTCGACACGCTGAGCCATTTGTTTGCTAACCACAGAATACATTCTTGGCCCAGCTAATTCTTCCATTAGACCAAGACCTTGGATTGACCTGAAATTTGGAATCACGTAGATTATTATTACATATTTATATACTATTTATATACTATTTATATACTATTACCAATACGAATAATAATAATAATAACTTAATGATGGTAATGTTAAAACAAAACTTACAAATTTGCTTCATTAAAAAGTCGAACAATTTTGCAACATATGCAGAGCTGTTCTCCACAACCTTCGCATTCTTCACCATCACTCATAACTTCCTCAGTCTTTTCTTCCGGCATGCTATTCATAGCTCTGAATCCACAATTATAGAATGTTTCTAATATTTCATCAATTTTAGTTGGGTCCACTATTTTCCGAATATTAGCACTCAACATAATCCCAGTAATGTTTTCGCTTAAAAACTTGAAAGCATCAAAATTATGTCCCCGAAATGTCATATTGTTTTTCCGATTAAAAGAAGAATCGACAGTGGTCATAAAGGACTCAGCAAGGCATGTTGATGATTTGTAAATTGCATCAAAGAGTTCCCATTCTTCCTCTTGGTCAGGATTTGAAAAACTATTCCAAAAATTCCCCACTGCAGTTGACATAGCCCATTTTATACTTTTTTCCAGATTCTTTGGACCATCTCCCTACATATAGAATATTAGAAAAATACAAAAACACTTACATTTATTAACAACTACATACAGATTGTAGCCCACAGATATCTGAAATTAAAAAAAAAGCAAATCAATATGATAATAATAAATTTCATTTTTTTACTTACAGTACTGATACTGGTTCCAGCAACCTGCGCCATATCTTCTAGAGGAAAAGTTAATTTCAAACTGCCTTCTTGATGATAATCAACGGGATGAGGTTTATCAAAATATGATTTATCTTCAGATTTCCTTCTGGGACTAATTAAAAAAGCATGACGGGAATTGGACGATCTACTTCTACGAGATTTACTTGTTCTTCGTTTTGGAGTAGTTGAAGTATTACTGCTCTTTAATAAAATAGGCACCGGCAATTTGGTTGACGACGATAGTAATGATTGAGAAGAACTTTTTGATACTGATGATGATGCTGAACCTAATCGGTTACGACTACTCTTTTCTTTGACGGCGGGTACAATAGTTGCTTCACTTTTATCGGAATCATAGCTCCTTTTACTACTATTGAAACTATTCACATTTGGCAAAAATATTAAAACGGGATCAAATATATTTTCGGACTCGTGAGCTATGGGACTTAAAAATGCTCGTTCTTTCCTCGAATCACTTGTTCCTTTTGTTGGATTACTTGGACTCGAGTGTAAAGTTTCAAATCCAAACATTTTGAAGAGTATTTAACTAACAAATATCACTTTATTAATTATTATATATTGAGAATCTTTAATTAAATTTTCCTATCAAAAAAAATCTCAATTAGAAAATGCTCAAACTTTTCCCTTCGCTCCAAAAAAGCAAGGATGAAAAGGTGCGGCAGTCGGAAGATGCAACAGTCAAAACTTATTGTTAATTTCGAGACACTTTAATTAAAAAAGAGTTAATATAACACTATTTAATGTGTTTTTGTCGGTGAATTTTTTATTTTTTTAAGTAATTTATGTCAACCAGAACTAATCATGACTGTTTCTGTTTTGTTAATTTGTGCCATCGTAGTTTTAATTCCCAAAGGTATAAGTTTGTCAAATTGCAATCATTTGCCTTCATACACAATGAATCATCTATATTATTATAACATAATTCTATAGTCTCTTTGAGACTTTTGAAATGATAATTTATATTTAATTTCCAGTTGACAGTTTATGGTGTTACCAATGCGTATCAACTCAACCTGGTTGTGGAACTCCATTCGGTAATAGAATTATGTCATTTTCCTTTCGTATATTGCACATGGCAATAAGCTTTTAACATTGCATATTTAGGTGTTTTAAATTAATTTAAATATATGAATGTGTTATTCTTATTGTGTATAGATTGGAGATGGTACACACCACACACATGTGACAAATGTGTCAAAATTATAGAACGGAAAGGAAGTAAGTTGTCTATATAACAAATGGCATTGTTACAATGCACATACATGTTTATGACATAAACTTATGTGTGGGAGTAAATTTGAACTTGTTATATGAATGAATGTTCTTTAATTACTTTGTTTTGTAGCTGATGAAGTCATCACAAGGAACTGTCTCAGTTTAGTAGAATATTCAAGACACGATGTTCCAGCCGATAAGTACGAAGGGTGTCGACCGGCAGCCAAGGATGTTCGACTGGCTCACTATGTCCACTCGTCCATTCAAGAGCTTGATGTTAAAAGGTGAATAATTTGACAGATGTGTACTTATATATTTATTGTCTCTCCGAAATCAAATTCCCACATAGAATCATGTACGTGTAATTTTGACTTTTGATTGTTGTATATTTTCAGAGATTATTATGACAATGTGACTTGGTGTTTCTGCGAATTCGATAATTGGTGTAATAGCAGCTATAATACGATGGCTTCACCTCTTCTTGTCATCAGCACCCTATTTTTCCTTTGGACACTTCTTAAATCTTGTTGATTTTCGAATTTCATGGATTGTTGTTATGATAATCACACAAGCAATACGTATTGTTTTCTTACCAATCTTTTTTATTTCCCTTTTTTTGCTTAATTTTCATCAAAAGTTGTATATGTACATGTGTGATGAGACTGTGTGACAATTCCACAAATGAACACTTGTTTTTATCCTAGAATCTCGGATCTGTAGGGATCCAGCTATTGTATACTGTTGAATCTTCAGAATGTGACTACAAAAAATATTCCATTCCGTCCATATCACTACACGTTAAGCTGTAGCCGTCCAAAAATAAAATAACTGTTTTTAAATAACAGTAATCTTCAAGAAAGACATTGTATTTAGATTATAATATATATACTACCTATACAAATATGACGAAGAACACTCTCCTTATTTAATTAATACACTTATCGTTAGGTAAAAGCACAAATACGATTTTATAAATGAAAATATAGATTATATCCAAACACATTCATATATGAAATATATAGTTTTAATGCATTTTATAAAATGACGACAAAGTAATAAATCCATGACTTGTAATTTTGAAAAAAATATATGCACAGGAAATCATTATGGGTTAGAAACTCCTCCAAGATTCAAGTACAACAATTATAACAAGTTTATTCAACTTTTTATCTTTAAATGGTTACATATAGTTTTTGGTCAACCATCACAGAATCAAAACGCGAAGATTCATTCATTTTTACTATTAGGGTTTCATCAATTGTCACAACAATGAGTTTAATAGAGAGTATTATTACTATTTATATAGGTGTACGTGAGTTGTGAGTATGTACTTTGTTACACATTTTTGTTTATTGTAATTCTCTCTCTTTTTTAAAACTACGTTTATTTTGTAAGCCTCTCATAAACTGAGAATTGAAGTCTTGATTCAAAAATGATGGCTGGAATTCCTTCAATATTTATTGATTTATTTACTTAGTTAAGTGTACTAGCGCTTAATAAGCAAATCGACGACTTAAATGGAAGTTTAATTTGTCGAGAGCAGGAGTACAAGCAAAGTTAATCATGGGCGGTGGGCCACACATTAAAACAAGGGTTTGTTCGGAGGCAGTGAAAAAATGGTCTTCCAATATTTCTTTGCTAATAAATCCAGTACTATAATTCCAGTCTATATTTATGAACAAATTCATTAAGGAAAAATATACGATTTGTAGTGCATACACTTATAATTTTACGTACTTACAGACATAGGTACTTTAAAATACTTAAATATGTATTCATTTTCAATTACCTGCTGGAGGTCGATCCAAAGTGTACCACAATTTGAAACGGTTTGGTTCTTCTTCTGCAAGCTTTTCTAAATCAGACCGTAATAGAATATCTTCTTCAGTCTGGTTAGCAAAGACCAACGACAATGAGACTTTATGAGTTGGATCTTTAAGCACGGCCTTGATAATTTGGAGCATGGGAGTGATTCCACTTCCACCTAAAACAATTAAGACAGCCAATCAATAATCATTAAATAAACAGTATAAATAAGCACAAATGCCTCATTTTATTAAAAGTACAAGACCTATATATATACATACCTGCAATCATATTGATTTTCGTTGCTCGGATTGTTTCTTCTGGATCTGTTTTCCTATCTGCTCGAACTTTGAATTCCCCATCACCCTTGTAGACCTACAGAATAAACAGAATATTTGAAGATATTATAAATACATATCTTTTCTTTTTCATTTAGATGATTCCAATAAACATTCGAAAAATGATCATGCGAAAAAGTTGTATTTATTTAAATACCAGTCTTCCAGAAGGTCCTCTGACATCAATTGTTTTTCCCAAAGGCAGATCATTCAGATATTGAGTTAGCTTTCCACCCTCGGGGAATTTAGGATGAACATTTTTGAAATAGACCTAAAATAATTAAGAGTACAAATTGGTTAAATACTTTTTCACATACTTTGAATTAATCGAGTATATTTAGTGTACTATATTTTTTAAAAATGATAATATAAGTAGGATACAAATATATCTGGAAAAAATCATTATTCATATTTTAATTGCATGTCTGTCTACGACAGATATAAATAATATAAAAATACTTGCCTTGATAACCAAGTCCATGTATCCTAGATCATCATCACAACTCACAGGAGTATAGGGTCGCACAACCAATTTGTCATTAACCAAAGCCGAAAGGTGAACATGTTGTCCAGTGGGTAGTCCCAAAATATGCTGCTTTGAAGGTAGTTCAAAACGAAATAAGCGGGTGTCATGCGACAATTCGATTTTCTCCACAAGTTTTAAAGGATATTTTTTTGAAGGGTCCAAAAGTGTTCGTTGCTTAGACTTTGATCTAAGGAAAAACGCCAAAAAAGCTGAAACAGCTACTGCTCCAACACCAATCCATAGTGGCAATCCCTATACAAACAATAAGTAACAAAAAGGTAAGTCATGTAATTATTACATATATTACAAAACTTTATTTTATATATAATTGCAATTTGAAAAGTACGCGTCAGTACATTCTAGAGAATTCATACAAAAAATTAAATATCCTCGTTTCAAATTTATAAATTAATAATAATTTATATTGAAAACAGATAAATTAAATTATACCTTAATTTGAGACAAATCCATGACGTGGTCACAACTTTCTTGTTAAACACAATCTGAGGTAGTCAATTTCACTTTTCCTCTTGACTCTCGGCCGTCGTACGTGTGTTGAGAGTTCACTCGTCGCGTGAGTTGTAAAAAAATAAGCCAAACCGCTATGCGCGTGAAATCAAGAAACTATAAAGGCATTTTAACTTTTGATTTATCATATTTATGTATTACTTATGCAAGTTATTTACGATCGTCAGACAAGTTTTCATAAAATGTAAAAATTCATAGTGTGTGCATGGTGTGTAAATAAAATCAATTTGTTCAGGATAAAAAGCTCTTTTCTTATAATAATTCACACACTTATTATAATTTTATTTTCTTCCTTCTTTTTCCTAATACAGTTAAGTCGAAAGCCGCTTACGTCAATATACTTTCCGTCTACAAAAAAATGTATACAACTGTCATTTTCATTCGGCTATTTTGCATGTGGCAAAACAATAGACTCTTGCATATCATGTAGGACGTTATAGATCTGCTAAATGATAATAAAATAAGAGTATTTTGGAGCGTGTATATAGGTACGTAGGAGTGTAGAAAAAAAGTGTGGTTTTGATGTTTTTGTCAAGTCCAGTACACTTTTTATCACCTTAAATTTACTAACCTACAGTTTCCGTTCTATAAAGAGAGAGAGAGAGAGAGGAAAACATTCACGAGAAAAAAATTGCATAATAAATCGAAAGGTGTATTTATTGTCAAGCTTGAAGTTTTAGGTTACTTACAAAGCATTAAATTAAAGTACCGACAACTGATTGTGAGTCTAACTGACGACTCGTCAGTGACGAGAGTATTGGGAATGAGAGAGAGTTCAATGAAGCATAAATATCTTGACAATAAAATGTGTGTGTACGTGTTGTGTGTGTGTACTCTATCAGGAGTCATGATTCATGATAATGAAATATTGAAATATATACTGTGGGTTTTTTTAGTACTTTTCACGTGTATATATATGCTTTTGTTTATTTCATCTCTCAGTGAGTGATTATATTTGTAAATATATATGTATTATAATTATGTAAGATAACTTTGGTATAAAATCCTCGTACTGTACTGTGCGAGTGTTATTTACTTTTGCGTATAATGTATATAAAAAAATAACAGCAGGTTAATAGTACAGTTTTTGGTTCAATTGTGTTGTTTTCACAACTATACTATATTACGAAATGTACACATCAAATATAATTGTCATTTACTAAATAGATTTTATAAGTATACGATCAATACTTGCTTTTTTGCTGCTGGTTAAATTATAGTATTGCCCAAAAAAATAAGCGGCCTTGATAGAAAACACTAATCGTCATTGTACTTGTATATGTCTATATATAAAAATAATTGTGTAGCCAAATATATACATAGCATAAATTATTATGAATACTGTTGGGTTGCTTAGACGGGGTTTTCTTTATAGTTGTTACATTGACATTGTTCCGGGGTCAATTAATAGCCGTGTCCATAACTATTTCCACCACCTGAAAGAAACGGGGTACATGCAAAATTTAGAAACCTTATTACTCAGAATTTTCAGTTTTCTGATTATGTTTGTGCGTATGGAACATTGAAATTTGACCTCCGCCGTATCCGTTATGACCTCCGTGACCGTGGGTCTTGTGATGATTGTTGCCTCCTTTATTCCCGTAATGATTGTTGTGTCCATGATGCCCTTGCTGCGCATATAATTAAATGAGAAAAGATGCCAGGAGTATTAAGACATTAAAATAGGAATCTTAATTGGTATATATATTTAGTTAATTTAATTGAGTTATTTTGATTTTACCTGGCCATGTTGACTGTTGTGTCCCTTGTGATTATTGTTGTGATGACCATTCAAATAGTGCCCTTGATTTCCATGATGATTTTGATTATGTGCATTTGAGTGATGTCCTCCATAGTGTTTCTTTCCTTGATTCTCATTATGATGTTGGCCATGATCCCCATATTTGGCATGATGTCCATCAGAATGGTAGTCATCATAAAAGTGATTATTTTTACTGTACTCATCCTATGGATAAAAGGATAAAATGGAGCGTGTATGATACCCATGTGTATATTAATATCTCATATTGCTTCCATCTTCCATTATTATTATTATTATTATTATTATTATCTCATTTCTTACTTTGTGATACACATTGTGGAATCCTTTGGTAGAGTGTCCCTTCTTATGATGACCTTTTTGTCCATATTTAGCTCCTTTATTCGAACGACTTCCATGTTGTTTACTTCCATGATGTTGTCCACCATTTTTATGACCGTTGGAATGGGCACCAGATTTCCCGTAGTGACCTTTCTTTTGAGCTTTATTATTATGGCCCGAATTCCCTTTGTGGTATCCATTATTCGAGTGATGACCTTTATTCCCTTTGTGTCCATTCGTGGCATGATGATTATTGTGGTATTGAGATCCATGGTTTTGTCCGTGATGTTTCCCACCCCCATATTGATTTCCATGACTAAATATATAAAGAAAGAAAACGAGAGAAAGAAAGAGAAATTGTTACGTGTTTTCCAAGAGGTCAAATGTCAAATGTCGTCCAACTCACTGAATTCCTCCTCCTCCGCCTCCCCCATACCCCCCACCACCGTAGCCCGTGGCTGCAGTTTGTAAATCTTTCTTTGTCTCGGATGGGCTAGAAATCACTGAAGAAATTTGAGATTCCTGTGCTTCATGTGCAGCACCGTCTTCAGTTGCTGTCTCAGTGTCATTGTCAGATAATGTCAGATTGCTCGACTCAATCTTAATGTCACTATTTGTGTCATTGTCCTCGTCACTGTGGTCGTGGTCGTGGTCAGACTGTTCCGCACTTGTTTCCTCAGAAGAGTCATCAGATCCCAAAGAAGTGTCGTAGTCATTCTCTTCCTGGGATTCCTCTAATGAGATAAGTTCCGGAATAGTTGTCAAATTTTTATTTCCATCTCCGACAAGGATGACAACTCCTGGAGAAAGTACAGATGCTGGATTTATTAATTCAACTTCGGAGGGTGAGGCACTTGTTGCGAGTCCGATCCCAAGTGCTGTCGTCGTCACATTTAGAGGAGACACAAGAAAGAAAACTAGTAGTAAAAGATATTTATGATACGAAATTATCATTTTCGTATATCAGCCTTTGGCTCGTCTTGGACGAATTTGTTCACTTTATATATTTCAATAAAAAATTTAAATATATATTTTTAAAATAAGTCACAAGTTTTTTTTTAGTAACAAGAAATTGAGAGATGTAATCAGATTCAAAGCTGATCTAAGTATAATGTGGACACTTGATACTCCATGTCTTTTTATAGTAGGTCAGCTTGAGCTTGAGCTCAAAGGGGTTTGTTTTCAAATATTGTAGCATATTTTATTGATAATCTCAATCATATTACAAGAATAGCAATGTGTAGGAGGAGAGATAAAGAGTGAGAGATATTTACGGGGCAAAGATTCCTTGGCTGTAAAGGTTGCATGCTGTATAACTTCACTTTGTGTGTGTGTGAAACTGTTGGAAGTCGTCAATCAATTTAAATGCCGTATAAAAGCTATCCATGTACATTTTGCATATAGTCAGGTAATTTCGTAATTTAATGGAATGTATTCAAAACATCGTTGTCGACGATTTTGCTAGTGTAATAAGGGAAGTACGATCTGACTTGGGGTGACGACGACGATTTTCTTGTAGAAAATCCACACTTTTTATATATATTCTACTTTTTTTACCTATACATACGTTTTACTACAGTATTACGATTGTAATACTTCGTTGTCATCGCCATCGTCATGATGAAGTCATGCTCATGAACGATAATGTTTCAATATAATATTGTACACACATATTATAGTCTATATTCACATTCACACAATAATTTCATAAGTATTGGTAAACGCTGATACACTCAAGCTCAAGTCATTCATTCAGTGTGATGTATATGTATATAAGTATGTAGTCTATATAAATTCTATAATCTATAAGTATATACCTTGAGTTTTCAGTTTCAGTTGAGTCTGCCTGACAATCTTATTATTGTCTCTACGAAAGCGGAAAGCGTTTCAACTCCTACCCTTTATTTTTGTATAGGTACTCAACTAGCTCAATTTAATGTACATATATGTAGTTACAAAGTGCTCTTGCATTTACATTGTCAATTCGGACAAGCAAATTTCAAGATTGAAATCATTTTCGCGTTAATTTTATAGCTTGAAAAAACCCCAAATTTCTCAAAGTCAGTCAAGAAATGAAAAAATCACTTTATGTGAAAAAATCGTTTCGCCTGCGCCTGCTGCGTGAGCAGTTCAAGTAATTTGAAATTAATCCGAAAGTGTCCAGCGGAAGATTACGCTGATCCATATCCATGTAAACTTTGTACACTGTGAGCCTTCGCTTTATATGGTTGCTTTGGTTATAGATACATGAATACACGAATAATTCTTGTCTCGGAAGTAGAAACTCATTTGCATTTTTTTATTTTTTTATTTCACCTTACACTTGATTGAATACCAAAAAGAACAGTTGTTTCTGGATTATTGGAAAATGGAACCCAAGCTTATATGAGCTAAAAAGTATATCATGTATATATAATCTGTGCTACAGATTCCGTAGTATTTTATCTTTCAATAAACTTGCTGTTTTCCCAAGGAATTTTGCAGTCACGTAGGTTCAACCTTCATTTCAGTTTTTTTCCACGGTAATTCTGTGACATTCTTCTTGTTCTCTATATTTACTTACTCCTTTTGTATATACCTATATTTAATTAATTCAAGCAATTGTGCGATATCGCCCTCCCTTTTCATCCAAATATACTCGCAATAAATGAGTTTTGTTTATTTCATCTTTTTTTGTGACAATAGTCTACAATGTCCACACAAAAAAACCGATTTAGAGTTAAAAAAACAATACGATTGTGTTGCCGATTTTACGCTGTTCATTTTCTTTAAACTTTGGGCGAAATCAACAGACATTTTCTTTAAACTTTGGGCGAAATCAACAGACATTTTCTTTACATATTACTCATTTATTTATTTACGCACTTGTCTATAGAATTATCTTCTTTTTTTAAACAAAAATACTTGTAAAAAATAATTCCTAATTTGCAATTTTCAATGCATGGGAAAAAATGAAGATTTTACGTATCGGGCAAACAATGCGTTCGCCGAACGCACATGTAGATTTTGTCACATTGAACGTAATTTTGTTTTCGTTTTCGTTTTGGGAGGATGAAATCAATGGAATACATACACATTTTGGTGTCTCCTGTATATACACGATAATTACATATAATTGATATAATATGTATACGATAAGTATTATTTAAGTTATTTACGTCATATGGCAATAAAATATTACATGTATAACAACTTCCTTTCCTTGAGTTTGTACAAGTAGTTTGTGCATGTTCTGCTTTTTATTACATTGTACATATATATATATAGCTGGTATTTTATAAGTTAATCCTCCTCTCGCTAGTTAATATTAAAAGTACGGAGCAGAAATTCCTCTGAGTGCTTCCATTCTGCCACGGTAAATTTGATTCAAGTTAATATTGAGCAGTGAGTGAAAGAACTCATGCATAAAAAATCCACATTACACCCCAAAAATCTTAACCTTAAAATCTTTTATGCTTATTCATAGAAGGTGAGAGTACTTTATCATATCATTATCATATGTATCTCTGTACGTTTGATATACGTGTCACTTTCAGTCATTGTAATGGGATGCTCGAGCTATCCGAAGACTTATTTTTTGTCACAGCTGTATAGATTCCATATAATCTCACGATCAGTCAGTCTCTCTCTACAACATAAACGTTCTTCTAATATATCTGTATTCCTTTGAGGCCTTTGACTCAATGAGCCTTAACATTTAGGAAGTTATTTAATAATAATGTTTGATTTCAAATGAAAAATCCTCAATCTTCTGAAAGGACAAACATTTCATTGGTTTGGCAGTCAACTGATATGACCTTTGAGTCTTTTATAGTGTATTTATATTGTGAATTGCAATGTTGATTGAGATAAGTGTAGCGTCCTTTGGTACAAACTATCACTGATCAGCTGAGAATATGATAATGTTTGGCTTATTACTTCCGCTTCTCGTTACAAATGATAAATGTATTATTCATATTTTTACAAGTACATATTATGTATTGCAATAATGCAGTGTCCATGGACGAGTCCGGATCCGAGTCTCAACCGGAATCTACAAGAAGTAAAAAGGGAGAGTCCTCAGAGACGACCATTCCTAAAACAAAACTCTTATTTGATATTAGAGATGACCAGTGTCCAATCATTTACTCAACTAAATATGACATCAAATTCTTTGGATTACAAAACCTCCATCCGTTCGATGTGACAAAATGGGGAAGAACACACAAGGTTTCTTGTTTGAGTTTTTTTTTGCTAAAATGTATATAAAAAATAAAATATCAAGTCGTGCATGTGTATTGAAAACTGAAATTGAAATCCTGCGTATCCGTATTCTGTACGCATTACGCATTACGCACTGCTGACTTGGATTAAATTTTCCTAAAGTGTCACTAAATATACCTTACTCCATTTGCTTTTCAGATGTTGTTACAAAGTAATTTAGTTCAAGAAGGACAAACTGTTGAACCATTCATAGCTGAAAAAACTGACCTCCTTCGTGTTCATACTAAAAGATATTTAGACTCTTTAAATTCTGGAGTGACCATTGCTCAAATATCCGAAGTTTGCCCTTTGGTTTTGGTAAGAACATATACATAACTCTCATTTCTCAGTATTCAATCAACAACTATCGAATGTCTATATTATTATGTACATATATTATGAAATTCACTGAAAAATCAAATTTCAAATAGAAACTCAAGATTATAAAAATACAATGAAATGTGTCAAGTCTCTCTGTGTGTAAATGGGGTGAATAATGTAATTGCTCCACAATTACAGGTGCCTTCTTGCCTTGTGCGATCAAAATTGCTCAAACCTCTCAGGTAATCATTTTTTAAGTTTTGATAAAGGTCGTCTCTATATAACTATCCTGTGGTGTCCTTTGGTCTTCTGACACCATATCATTTCTTTTGACTGAGTTGGCTTTGCTAGACTGCTCCTATCGTCTACATTTCTTACATCATATACACAGAGACGAGCATTATTTACTTTAACTCTTCTTCGTCATGTACATCAGTACATTACATAAATAAATTAAATTTACAAATTCTATATCTGTCATGACTGTTCAACAAGAATATGTCATGTAAAATGTATAATCGTAATATGTTTTTTATTTGTACACACACACACAGATACCAAACGGGTGGATCCATACTTGGAACAAAATTGGCTTTGGAAAGGAACTGGTCAATTAATTTGGGTGGTGGATTCCATCATTGTTCCTCAGATAGAGGAGGCGGTTTTTGTTTTTATGCTGACATAAGTCTTTGTGTCAAATTTTTACTCGATAACCCTAAAATCACACGGATTATGATCATTGATTTGGACGCTCATCAGGTGAGATAATTGTTTTTGAGTGTGAAGATGTATTTTTATTCATATATAATATATATAGGTATATTTTTTTGCTGAATGTAATAATTTCAGCTTCGGTCAGTTGGGTTTGTAGACTAAGAGGCTAAGGGTGAAACATTTCCCTTTTGCTTTGCTATGTATAATATAGAATGTGTTCTCTAATGTATAGATATAGACGTATATACTTTATCTAGATATTTTTTTCTATTCTTGATTTCACGGTGAATGAAGGGGAACGGTCATGAATTGGATAATGGCAATGATAAACATGTATTTATATTGGACGCTTTCAATTCCTCCATTTATCCTCATGATAAAAGAGCCAAAGCTTTAATTCGTTGTCCAATACCATTCCTTTCACATACTTCGGACGCTGACTATCTGCGTATTATTGAAAGGTATCTCCATTTCACATGAATTACAGTATTTTGATTAACATCTACGGAATTAATTCACAATTTTAATTATTTTGACTAATTTTGTCAACTAACTTTGTTTTTGCATCTTTATATACACTCGCAATTTATAGTCAAATAAAAGTGTCTTTGGAGAATTTCCCACCACATTTCGTCATCTATAATGCTGGGACGGATATCATGATAAATGATCCTCTGGGATACCTTGACATCACACCAGCCGGGATTCAGCAGAGAGATTTACTCGTTTTCTCCAATTGTATGAAACGTTCAATCCCCATTTTAATGTTGACTTCAGGCGGATATCAACGAGAAACTGCGTCTGTGATATTTGAATCCATTCAAAATCTTGTCCGAAATTCTGTCATTTCCATTTAAACGTTTTTTTTTGCATATAGAATTTACAAGTGAGTTGTGTGTAGGAATTCCCTAATCCCAAGTACAAACCTTATTAGATTTAGATTGTGAACAATAACGAGAGGCCAATGAAAAAACATTCCGCATTGTTTTACTTACTTTTGTAATTTGATCTCTCTATAGTCAGAATTAATGTTTATAGCTTTTGTAATTTGAGCATTTGTTTTGCTATTATGATAATTAATCAGAACCTGAAGCCAAAGAATTTCAACTAATTAATCATGTCTAGAATTAAAAATAGGAAATAATAACAAAAATATAGGTACAATAAGTAGACAAGTTGTTAGATTTGAGAATACCACTTTATTAAATGTTTATATAGAGCTCAAGTCCACTCAGTATCGTATTCCTTTTTAGTATATTTACACAAAAAATTATGTACAGTTTGTTTTTGTCGTCGTGTCATCTTTCATATTTTATATATTTGATGGATCTTTCTCTTTCTGTCTCTCTCGATCGGATTGAGACGAGATTTGTAATAAAACTATAGATAGACAGTATTTTAATGACGGTACAAAACATATCATTGTCATTTTCATAATTAGCGTGTGGTCGTATTGAATTGAGCATAAAAGTCTTCGGTGGGGATATTTGTGTACAGAACCCGATTGAGATATTCTTGACGTAGTCGCTGTTCTCGAGCCAGTTGCATGTTTGTATAGTCCGTTTGAGCACGAACATCCCTGTGGAATATTACAAATTATGAATTAGCATACACATTTTATAGGTATGGAAATTGTGGGAGTGTTGGATTAAGTTTATTATATGAATTACTTTCGCCTGTCTCGTATCTCAGCATCGAGAATCAATTGAGCCGTTTCTTCTCGATTTTTCTGCCGGTCCCAGTCATTATTAAATTGAGCTTCTTCACGTTCCCGACGTTGAGTATCCAGAATTTGTCGTCTTTGTTCCTCGCGTATGACAGCCAAACGTTCTTCCGAGAATCCCTTGAAACGATTCCGATTGGTTCTATGTGGTCCATCAATTGTTGTCGAGTCCGTCGTTTCAGACAATAATTCACTTTGAATCATATTCAACTGATGAGCCATGTTAGCTTCCTCTTCTGCCACTTTTTCAAGATTTTTTCGCTCTTTCATCTCTTGTCCCTGCGAGTAAAATAGAGTTTTTTCAGAGTTTTCTCAGCACTCTGATAATGAATTTACGTGTAGCATATTAGAATATTAGGAGTAGCAATAATAATAAATCAAATATTTATATACCAAAGCCAGATTGTAGTTGCAAGTGGCTTCATGAATAGCCCGTTTTGCTTGTTGTTGAGCACACCAAAGTTGACAATTCCGGAGATCACTCGTCCGAATTCGTTGATTATAGATTTCATCAGCCTACAAAGTAAATCATATATTTCATCATTTCATATTAAACGGTATTGAATTCAAAATCTTTTGATTATAAGAGCGAAAAAAAGTTGGCCAGACGAACTTGTGCTTGCAGACACTGACTTTGCCTTTTCTCTTTGATTTGAAAGTCCAGCCATACTCTCCGTTGTAATGCTTGTGAATTATACCGTTCTTTGAAACTCAAGTCCTCTCCTTCAAATCTAAAAATTCAATTTATTCATATAATACAGAATAATTCAAGTAACGTACACATTGAATTAAAGGGATTCATCGTCCCCATTTGACAATCAATACCTTTGCAATGAAGCAGGTCCACATCGAGGATCCTCATCATGAAGTCTTGATGGATAAGAATTTCGAATATATTCTGGGTCATTCAAATCGAATTCTCGACGGTCTTCATAACGTTGGGATTCTTTCCTGTAGCTTTGTAAATCCTCAATGACTTTCCTTCGATCCTATATACAATATTATTAAAGCAGAAACCCTTAATTTATTGAATACTCATCAACATCAACATATTAAAGCATTCACAGTATTCTTTACACTTGTACTAACATTTTTTAAACGTTGTTCAATCTCAGAGGCCACTAAATCTTGACGACAAGCATCTTGATTGTAAGCCTCATTCAATTGTTTCTCTTGCTCATCTCGAGCTCTTTTCTCTTCTATTTGTTTTTGAAGGGCCGTCAAGTCTTTCTGGAAATACATAGATTCAATTTTGAAATTTTTAATGTCTGAAAACTTTGAATTAGATTTCAAACGGTTTCGAATCTGTACGTATTTATTAAATAGACACATTACCCCAATCATACGCTGCTTGGGATTGAAAATCCGCAGTTTTCTTTCTTCCTCTGCTCGTTGTCGACGGACGATACCCGCCGCTTCCTTTGTGTCGAGTGGGATATCAACTTTATACATGATTCAATTGGTCTATATTTACTGGGGAAATAACACTTTTTAAAATATATTCCTCTGGAATGAACGGCGGAAATGAAGAAAAGGGAGAATGAAAAAAGTTGAGCAAACTGAGAGTTCTTATTGTGTTAATTCATATCGAACAAACACACATCAAATCATGTACATTTAAAATGTCCAGGTCTATGCTATATTATGCGCATATTTACATACAATCGTTTCCGTATTCAATTTCAAATTGGAAGCGAAGGATGAAACACATGTTCGATACAGAAGAAGTCTGCGTGAGAGAGCTTGGCTTTTCCTGGAGAAAACATGCGTATATATTTTCACTGCATTCAATCATAATAAAGTGTTGATAACATTGTCTTGACAACCCAATCAAATTCGACCCCAGTTCACTTTAATCTCATACTGAGTTTAATCGAATAGTCCTTTGTGTGTGTATTACTGTAAGATACAATATGTATTGTATTTTTTGATACTACATTAATACACAATGGCCTCATTTGAATGAATTGAATGGGGCTTGAAAGGCTAATGCTGCTTTGAAACTCTGAATAGTCTGAATGAAAAATGAAATTGAAAGTACTTTGTTTTGTTGTCTGTGTCGCATACTAGTGGAGAGAAAATGTACAGGTGAAGACGGATAATTACAGGTGAGAGGCAGTAGATGTGCTAGAATCAAGCTTGGCTTACCATTTTTTTTTTCGCCCAAGTTGGGAAATAAAATGAACTCACTCCCTCTCACATACACTGTCAGTGTACAACAGTCATGTCCTTATATAGAACTATAGAAAATAACAAGGGTATAGAGTATCATAAGTTCCAGAAGTACTTTAGTAAGAATATTATGAGAATTAATGTATGCATATATGTACCATATTTATGTATCTGTATGTACAAGGTGGAAATGTGCTTTGGTGAGTAAACATGAGAATGCATAATATTTGTACCTATATACATACTTATATGTATACACATTGTCAGATCCTTTTTCGTCTGTTTTTACTTGTGTGTGTGTGAGAGAGAGAGGAAATACCGAACGCACCAAATGCAACTTGTAGCGCTTGTATCAGTCCGAGTGTGCTTGTCACATAAAAACATAAAAATCAGCAATGCAGAACAGTTTTCTTCCATCATTCGATCCTCGCTTTGCGTTAATTTAATAGTTTCTTATTACTCCTGAGCTCATTAACGATAACAATATTAAGCTCTCTCTCTCTCTCATATTACGATCAACATCAACAACACGACATATATACGCACATTAAGAGACAAGAGAATGAAAATACAGCTGCCTAGTCAAAACTTTTATGTGTGTGTGGGGAAGAAATTGAAACGAATTGGAACGAAAGAATATATATACGCCACTCTTGTTGTTTGTAAGCCTCGAAAAATAATAATTGAAAAATAAATCTTTCTCGTGTGTCTTTGACTTGACTCGAGAGCGAATACCAGCAGGCATTTACAGATTACTCTTTTGACATATACAGACAGCAAAGTGTATAACATTGTTTACAATTTCACAAATACACCAACAGTCAAACATAATACAGTGTGCATCAGTGTGGTGAGTGACTCAGACTGCGTCTATATATCTGTATAGATGATGAGTCTTCCACAAGATAATAAATTATAATTTAGTTTTTCCAGTACACCGATAAACCATTTAGAAGAGGGATCTTCCACTATATTTAATATTAATAATTCATCAACGTTCAACACTTTATCCGTATAGACTATAATAATAAAATAACAATAAATACATACATTTTGTTCACGCCTGTATGTACAGATTGTTTCCATATACAACCAGTAAACAAAGTTTTTCCTTTTAGCTACCTTCTCTTGTCTTATATTACAAAAGTTACAACATATATAGACAGGGAATTTTTTTTACAATTGGACTTGGATCTGAGAATAAAGGGAGTTAAAATCTCGTTCTGCTTTTGATTCCTCTACTCATCCATCCATCCATGTGGAATAAGAAAAAAAGTGTATGTATTTTTGTACGTAGTCTTTTTTCTTGACGAAGACGACTTTACCCCGCCGTGTCTTCTTCATATATTATACCCCTTAACGTCAACTGACGACGCCCTTCTTCTCATAGTTAATTTGAAACCGTTACCACGAAACGAGAATAGAGAGACTTCCTTTCTCAGTAGACAGTAGAACAAGTTGACGAGTGATATTTTTGTTGTTCTTGTACTGTGTGTGCCTTGACATCCGTCCAACGGTCGTACGTAAACAAAAACAAGAAATTGTTTTATCGACAGTGTTCATCATATATATTATAATTGACTCTTCATCATGGGTAAGATATTTTAATTACAAAATATACATAATAATTCCTATGTAATGTATATTTCCTTATTCAAACGACAACGTGCATACCACAGCAAATGTTTTGTCTGTAATTGAAGAATTTGCAATCTCACAATTAATTCTTTATTTATTTGTTTGTGTTTTTTTTTGAAATTTCTGTCAAATTAAAGGTCGAAGTTGTCAAAATTGTATGACGAGGATGCCTTACGCAACCTTAATAGCTACGATAATGTGCCTGGCGGGAGTTGGTGTATTTTGTGGGACCATGTACCGCGGAGTTGCTCTCACACGTCTGATGTTTGATGAAGTCTTCCACTTCCGGGTTGATTGGCTAGAGCCCCTTCAATTAACATTTGTGATTATTGGAGCTTGCATGGGAGCCCTTGGGCTAATGATGTTATTTGTTGGGTGTCTCACAACTGGAGAAACTCGGCGATCTGTGTACAAAGCATGGAAGGCACGAGTCGGTGGAAGGATATCTTGTGCTGTGGTAAAATTAAAATTTCAATCGTTAAATTGTTATTCATTTATTAAAATGTTTTTCTACAGTTTTCTAATTATTCCAACGTTTTCCTTTTATTTTATCTATATAGTTTATGGTTATTACGTACATCCTTGAAGTTGCTTGGCTGGGAATGTTCTCATTTTTGGTTCTGGTGACAGCAGCATTTTCCGTATTCTGGTCTCTTTGTTCACATAAGCAAGCTCCATATGATCGAGAAAATTGCATTGACTTTACACAATTTCGTAAGGATACAAAATATACATATATAAAAAAAAAAACATACAGTTTACCTACTAGAAAGTAACCTTGAACAAACTAGAAAAAATTAGATATTTAATGTATAGTTACATATATCTTCATATTGAATTGAATTTAAATTCTATGCAATAATTTATATTCTTATAATTTATATTCTAATGGGTACATTGTTATAAAAACACCTGCCTTTATTTATGTATTCACTTTTATTATTTTTTGTGGTCTACAGATTTCCTTTTTCCAAACAATACGCCTGTCCAGGACATGAAAGTGTGTGAGCAAAATGAAATGAAGCTTTTCTGCAAGGACTATGTAGAAAGGGCTGAAGTGATGTTCATTTTGGCTACAGTCTCATGTGCTCTAGTAGTCTTATCGCTGGTAAGTACACTGACACTATATATAAGTCCTTATATATGATAAAGAGAAACCTTCCAAGTGCATTACCTAATTCCAAAATACCTACTTTTCATAATGCTATCACAGTGCATATGTCGATTATTGCAAATGCTTAATACATTGCACGCAATATTTTTGCACTTTCCTTACGCAAATGAAAATCGATTTCCATTTTCATGTCCCTAATTTGTAACTACTATAGATTTTATACTTTTGCTACAATGTTAAATGTTTTTCCTTTTCAGATTCATTACTTGATGTGTTTATCCGCTAATTATGCTCACATCAAAGGACATGAGAAATTCCAAGATTTTCAAGAACTTCAATATTTTACAACTGGCGAATCAGAAATGACTGCTCTAGCTGGAAAAGACAGATTCTAATTTAGAATGTCCAACGTTTCCCCAGTATCGTCACAAACAGTATAAAACTATAAAATATCTACAAATTTTTTATTTATTATTATTTTGTTTGTTTTTTTGTACACATCATGTGAACAAAATCTCCAATTTGTCACTTGTAGCATTTATACAAGCAGTCATGTTTTTTATGAAGTTTAAAGAAAACATTCATATATATTATATAATATCTAATAGATATTATCTATTGTACAATTAGCTCACTAAAATGTGTATACATAAAAAAATATTTTTTGATTCCTTAAGTGCGATGATCCCGACCCCGACAAAACGAGAACTAGTAATTAGAGAGGATGCACAATTTTTTTGTTTTTATTTTTTTATTTTTAAAGTCCGGCAAAAGAGGAGTGGGATCGTTCG
>JAIUND010001078.1:0-43227 GCA_034699125.1 Gisinianus flammeolus
AGATGCAAAAGGATTCATGTTTCTATCTCTTACCGTTCTCTTAAAATAGCGTTACACACAGACACACAGACAGACAGACAGACAGCTCCATTATATATAAGGGGGGTTAGATAATACGGATATGCTCGAGTGTGTGCGTACAGAGAGAAATGTCCAAAAAATACACACATACGACTAGTATCTGTATGTACGTAGTTTAAAGAAGTGAGTTAAAGTTTTATTTTATATTTCATTTCCTTACCGGTCTTTTGCTGAAGGATTGCCAAGCAAATTGCAAATGTTGTACAGCAGCGGGGACTTTCACTACAAAGTTGAGTGCATATTCGTTCACGACGCCTTCACGCACGTAGAAAATGTCCGATGGGAGACCTGAAACACAAGATAAATGGGTAATAGACATTACATGCATATTTCATCTTGTTTCTCTTTTCAAATGCTGCTCGCCAAAATGTTCTCTTAAATCTTTTTGACATACACCCACATATCTGTATAGTATACGATACATAAGATATACACACATCCCTCTCTCTCTCTGTCTCTCTCTCTCAATCTTCCCGCACGTTCTCAACACTGACACTGACTTGAGATATCGTGTACCTATCGTTTCTCTGCCACCACGGCTGGTTTACTCGCATCATGTTCAGGTATAAATACTAATTTTGTAATTTCTTTACAGGCCCTCTTTGACTCTTTGGCCTACGCCTTCTTCAATTTTTAAATAGAATGAAACTGAGAGAATCCATTATTGTTTTTATTGCTTCAATGAATTTAAAAAAAAGTTGTGAGAAGAAATCCCTTTTACTTTTGTTTAATCAAAATCAACCAAATAAATTTGCTTCCTTTTCTTCCCATATCCACATTTTTCTTATTCAAATGCGTACAACTAAAAAAAAATGAAGAGGGAAGAGGGAAAATCCATTTGATTTCCAAATTATTATGAATAAATTTCGACGGAATGGATTGGATTGTCTCCATATATATTTTTTTTGATGTAGAATGCGAATGTAGAAATGGAGAAAGAATGATGAAGGAACAAACGAAATATCTTTGGATTTATTATGACACGTTGACATGCAAACTGAGAGAAAAACTGATTGGAATTTCTTTTTCGCCCATGTTTTTTTTTTTTTTGCGAATTCTACTCGTAGTAAGAACATGGGTATATGAAGTAGTCATTCGATTGACCATTACCATTAACCATCATTCACTGGGAATTTTCGTGGACTTTATGAAGCCAGAAAAATGAATTATTTGCAATGTCGTACGTTGCCTTATGTATTTGTACTGTAGTTTCTCATCATGTACTCTATCGTATTTATGTGTAGTAAGTAATGTTCCCATTTCCACGACTTTCTTCGATATTTTCCTCGTGTGTCTTGTACACTCCAGCTATTTACGTTTTCTTCTTCTATGGAATTAAATGTTGTACAATACAGTTTTTTAGTGGGGTTCCGTCTATCGATATTTCATGTGTACATGGAATTATTGTTTTGCTTTATGTTTGCTTTATCGAAACTATGTACAAACTGGAAACTTTGTGGTCTTTTCCCCACATGACGACATGCATGGATTTTCAAGTTACATATGAACAAATCCAAACTGAAGTTGTACTGTTTCATATTGTCGAATTGTTTTGAGGACCGAGTTTATATAAAAAACAAACTTGCAATTATCAGAATTTTGAACACTTGTTTCATATGTGTACATTTACGCACATTCATTGATTTGATATGAATTGGGTGAGGGAGTCGAGAAGGCCTAATTTAATTGCCGAGGTTAAACAACTTAATGAGTTAATGAGTTTAATGAACGGATTTAATTAAATGTGAAATCCAAGCATGTGTGTATATCCACTACATCTACTCATCTCATAATGCTCAAATTCATTCTCGGAATCATTTCCTAATTTGAGATTGTGTACAGTGTACCATTTCTATGCACTCAATACGCCGTACACACAGTACACACACCATGAGACTTCACATTCCATCTACTAATTGTAAATTGAGTTTACATGTGTACATATCCCAAATTCACTAATGCAAGCGGAGAGACTCAATTTGAATGCCTGTTTCAAGAACCAAGAGCCAAGAGCAAAGTGGGAACTGAAAAGGAACAGTATAAAAACAAAATTATGCTCATAGCCCGAACAACTCTTAACTCTCAAATCGCAACTCTCGACTCTCTCTCACACGAGTCTAAACATTACCCAAAGTCATAGTTGTGCACAGGCTTTGGGAGATGAAATGTAGAGTCCATGGCAGAAGAAGAAGTGCCGGTTGGTTCCTGGAATAAAGCAGGAAATGGAAAGAAATATTTCATCATTTCAACTCATTTCAAATCCGGAGTACAATTAGTACTTGGCTTCCTCCATATGAATTTTGAAATCTGTGGGCTCATCGTCGTCTCGCATCGTATAGTTGTTAGTTGTGCGTGTGTGTGTGTGTACATGTTTTTTATTTTTTTCCATGTATATATCATTGGACTCAACTATGCGTATCTGTATATGCGTGTCTGTGTCTACAGATGAATGAGCTCAAATGAATTACTAATAATAATCCGCACACACACATACACACACACACACATTCGGTAGTCATTTCCAAATTTCCTCTTGCTTTTCTCTCAATAAATAAACAAGCATTGAAGAAAAATGATTTTGTTTTCATTCCTCTGACTGAGGACTAATGCAATTCTATTTTCTGCTCCATTTCCCACTCCGTCACAATTCACCAATTCTGACTCTTCATGTTCTCGAATGTACACACACATCGTCCCGGAGTCGGAAGTCTATATAGATAATATAGAACCTGGAAAAAAAAACTATTTGGATTTGGATTTGGGGAATTTTATCATGTCCTGAAGCTGTCATGAAAAGATATGCACCATCATATGAGATGATATGATATTAATCAAAGAGTAAAAAAATGTACGGAAAGGAAATAGCTATTCCGCTTCAGCTACATATTATGTACATGGACTGATACAGAATACAGATATTTGTGAGGAAATTCAATTTACTATATTTACCATGTGAAAAATATGAATTTTTCAAAAGGTAAAGAAATATCTACTACAAGAGAGAGAGAGAGAGAGAGAGAGAGAGAGAGAGAAAGAGAGTGGAAAGAGTCGACTTTGAAAAAACTTGCATGTTCATATATATAAATACATGAAATCTTTTCAGTTTTTCGGTTCCTGCTCAAAGTTTGATTTGAATTCCACGTGGATTTTCCCTGGTCATAGAACAGGAAATGGAGAACGGTAGTGGTAGAAATTCATTTTTTTATGTGCATCCTGCAATAGCTATGCTATCCGTACATTCATATGTCATTTCTCTATCGTACATAGCATCATTTATACAGATACATACGATACTTACTTATAGGAGGGTCAATCAAGAAAATTTATTTCAAATTCATATAACTACATATATGTATATATCTGTACAAGTATCGTAGGTACATATCTCACAAATATCAAATATAGGAATATGAAATACACAATCAGTGCAAAAAATATACACACCAGTCTCTATTTTCTATAGGTAATACACTTATGTACAAATGTATAAAAGTAACGTACAGGAATTGGAATTGTACGCAAAAGACGTAATAAGACTGAACTGAAGGAATTCTTTTTTGCTCTGCCCCGACCGTTTGCGTGAACACACACAAACACACACACACACTCACACTTTCACGTCTGACGAGAATTTATCGATATAAGTACATAATCCTAGAAAATTCCAAATTTTGTTTATGGCTTCTCTCTCACAGATAACTTTAAGGAAAATATATCGTAAATCATTTTATCAACTCAAGAATTTATTCGAAAATTGCCCATTATTACTTTTATACTGTGAAAGCTTCCGCCTATATAAATACATATATCCAAGAAAACTTTGAACACACATGTCACATACATAACATACCTACACACAATACAGATACAGCAACACACAAAACTCACCGACTTTCTACCGGCAAACAACGCTCACACGTTGTAAATGTTGTAAAGGGTAAGTTTTTTAATAGTCTGTAGTTAAACAGTAAATGTATACCGTGAACTCTAGTGCAATTATGCAAAAGTACAGGATACAAAGGGAACTAACGTGTTAGGATTTTCAGTTTTAATTTCACTTTTATTGTAGGATTTTAATACAAATGTTATTACTGCAGCATTCTCTCTCTCTCTCTCCTCTCTGTTTATGTTTACAATTTACAATGTAGATTTGTATGTAGAATGTATAAATGGAAATATATTGAAATGGCGGAGCTGTTACGTGTCAAGTGTGCTAATCGTATGAATCACAGACATTTTGAGCTCGACGAGTTTGCTCTAGGTCCAAATTTTATTGATGCAAATTCATAATTCATCCACACACTTTCCAGTTTCAGTGACGACTCAAATATCTGTATATGTATAGTATCTGTATATATGTATGTAGGCAAGACATATGGGGATATGTAAATCAATTACATTAACAACTACTACATCTACAACTACTCCTGCTATTACTCCTCGGATTTAATCATTGCCTGGTGCTTTCATTTTAAAATGTCCGGAACAGTAGGGAGTACACACGTACGGTCGTTTAATTTTAATTGTTCATTTTACATTAGATTCTAGATGAGAGAAACACACGGCTTGACAACTAAAAAGTTTATTCATTTTTCTAATACACTCATCATGACGACTTGACTGAGCTCAAGTCGTCAGTAGTCGGCAGTCGGTAGTCGGTAGTTGGTAGTCATCACCATTCGTATTTTGTAACAACAACAAAAAAAAATAAACCTCATTTTTCATTCGCCACTCTTTATTTCCTTGTTCGCTATCGCTATTCGGCAACAGCTCATTGTTCTTTTTTTTCTCCTTCGTTGTTTTCGGCAGGGTTTCTCGAGAGTCAGGTGAGCTGTAATTCAAAGGACGGAAGGCATACAAAGCTGGAAATATCGAGAGAGAGAGAGAGAGAGGGAGAGAGAAGGTAGGTAAATGTGGAACCCATGGAGATGTTGAATTTAATCACGAATATTATAATGTGTAATGTTGCAGACAGTGGGGAACACGTGCTGGACCTCCCTCAAATGACTCCTTTCTCTTTCTTTCCCTCATTTCCCTTTTCCTTTCTGTTTTATACATATAACTCCTTCATTTTTTTCATGTATGTCTGAGGACTGTAGAAAGAATGACCGTGCAGTTAAACACCAGCCAGACAGACTCCGCTCGCTCACTCTCTCCTTTTCTCTCTCCTCTTTCTCTTCTCTCGCTTTCTCTCTTTCTCTCTCTCGCTCACTACAACGGTTTGTACATGCCTGCCCCACAAAGTATTAGCAGTCAAACTAAAAAAGAAAGGATTCGTTCATGGAATAAGACGAATACCAATATCATACCGTCGTTGGTAGTTTTACTAGTTTTATGTGCGTTTTCCGCTTTTCTTCCTCACAAACACACACACACACAAACAGAAACACATAAATATACATAAAGAAAAAGCAAAACGAAATGATTCGGAATTCCGCATAGAGAGACCAAAGAAAGAGAATTCTCTTTCAATACGATAGGAAATATATGTATGTACAGAAAGTAATGTAAGAAAAATGGAGGTAACGGGAGTCCATCACGCGATTATAAAACGTATTTTACACACTTTTCGTCCGCCTACACTCACACACATACACAGACATCCGTGCACATAAATCCTGGGAAAGTCAGTCAACTGGAAAAATAGAGTGTACATGGTTCGCCTATCATAAATATTCCTTCTAATTATTATTATTCGTTTCCGTCGTTTCCTCTCTTCATCGATCCTTCACATTCACATCCAATCCAATTGAATTCAATGAATTCCCTCTTTCTTTATCTGTATTGCATTGCTCCGGTCTCAGAGCTTTGCCTCTCCTTTTGAATTTGAAGAGAGGGTTGAAAATCGCCAAATTCAAAATATCTCAATGAAAACTGTACTCTGTAGAATATATATATTGGAGATTGTAGATGAACATGAAAAAAATAAATGAATACTCGCAACTCTCGTTTCGTTTGTACGTCGGTAAACAAGGAGAAAGTTTCAAGGAAATGATGAAAAATGACATGCAGTGTAGACAAGAAAAGAGAAAAAGGGAAATGATGTTTGGGTATTCAATCCAAACCATGGAGAAATTCCATATGATAATAATACGACTGAGGAAATGAGAAATGAGGATTCTTTTAATACGCAGATTAAAATTGAGGAGAAAACAGTGAAAAACAAGGTTTGGGAATTCGAGTAGATTCTCTATTATAAGAACACAGGAAGAGAAATGGTTGAAGAGGAAGAAGTGAAGAAGGGCCATTCGTCTTGGAAGGAAACAAATTGCATGAAAAAAAGTCGCTCTCTTCCACTAGTTCTAGTTCTAAAGTCCCTGAAACAATCTCTCTCTCTCTTTCTCTCTCTCTCGAATGGAAATCATACGGAGAAGAAGAAGAAACATCAGTGGGAAATTTAAATTAGAATTCCATTCCCTCAAGTTACCTTCCAAACGATATAAACTCATTGATGGAAAGAGAGAGAGAGACTCAGAGCGAGTAGAGAAAGTGAGAGCAATTTAGGGCACAAATAGAATGGACTCCCCTACGTGTACTTGAGTCAAAAGTACTCGAAGGATAATTGAGAAAAGAGTTTTCCCCAACTACTATCCACGCTCTATCTGTGCTACTCAACTCTGAGTGAGAGTGAGTGTGAGTGAGTGAGTGAGTGAGTCCAACTCACATACTCCTACACACACACACACACACACAGACACCGTTTACCGTTGTGTCTCTTTCCTATTAAGTGTCTACGACCGGGTGAGAGTCCAAGAGAGGAAGTTAAAGGGAAAGTGAGGTCGTTCTCGTTCTCTCTTTGGTCTCCATTTTATCAGTTGACGAATGCTGGGGAGCAGCAAGAGAGAACGAGAGAGAGAGAGAGTTTAGAGTGGTCCAAGTTTTTTGTATTTTCTTTCGTACACAGAAGTACGATATAAACATACGATAACATATACCATATACTAACCTATTTGTCTGTAGCTATAGAATGGACATTCACATTGACGACAACTCCTGTACACACTGAAACTACCACCACTGCATTTGCAAATACACCCAAACCAGTTCACTTACTGACAAGCGAGAGACAATTTCCCCGACGATGGCATATCAACTTTGAGAGGAACGGAGAGAGAGAGAGCGTGAGACACGCGGAGGAATCAAGAAGGAATTTCACGACGTCCTCTGTCCCATAAGTATGTGTAAGATGTGTATGTATGTAGGTGTATATGCAAACGAGAATCTCCTTCACGCACATAGCTGTCATATCGTACATATCATACGTCTCTACCGTAACTATGGACTGGAACTGTGAGTAAGCTAAGTAGATAAGAACAACTCCTTTATAAGAAATCCTTTTCCTGCTTTCTCTTCCGCTTTCCTCAGACCTGACTCTCGCACTTGCCTTGGTCCTTGGTCATGACCATCTTTTTAACTAGAATTGTAGCTAGAAAAGTACATATAGAAGAAAGGAGAGAGGAGAGTAGAAATAGAATCGGAACCAGGGACAGAACGAGAACCACATGACTATCTACAAGCTCTCGTACACTTTCCCTTGTGTTTCTATCTCTTTCCCTCTCTCTCTCTCTCTCTTCACTCTGCCCACTCTTCGTGCTCGGAATATCAATTGAGAAAATATTTTCTGCCAGTTTAACACTCCCTCAATTTATTCCTGGCCATGCTCGATTTTCGCAATGAAGTTTCCGCTCTTCACCTAATGCATAACACACTGTGTTAAAACCTTCCATTCTTCCTCACACTTTCCCTCTCTTTCTCTCTTGAACTCAGTCTCTACTCCAAAAATACCAAGTACCAAAAACCAAATACTGAATACACAAATTCCCCTGGCCATAAATACTTAGTCGTTCACACACACCTACACACACACACACACACACATTGAATACACATTCCCAGTTTACACTATAGCACCCAAAAACTCACCACAATTCTTCTCTTTTCTCTTTCTCTCTCTCTTTTCCCAGCTATTTTTTATATTTACTCAACCAAAGTCTTCTCTCAACAAGAAAATAAACCCGAGAAAACAACAAGAACATGATAAAATACTGTCGGAATTCCTTCACTAAGTAGAAAGTAGACAAAGCACACTAAGTCCACACAATCTTTTCCCTTTTACACACACACACTCAAACCCACTCGCTTACCACCCAAAATCTCATCATTATCCTTTACAGTCTGTCCATGTTTCCAGATCTCAATGAAACGCGAAGAGCGAGCAGAAGACGAAAAAGACGGGAAATGACAGTGACAATTCTAGTCGGGAAATATGTTCTGGTCGTGTCTGGACAAGGTTTTAGATTCTGGATTTCAGATTCCAGTAAAGGAAAGAGAGAGAGAAAGAGAGAGAGAGTGAGAGAGAGCGAGAGGAAATTCCTCTTGAATTACGGCAAAGATGAGGAGAACGAGCAACGCGCGGATCCTTGAAAAAACACCTCTTGCATTGTGAAACTACGCCATATCAGAAAAAGAGAAGTATACAGAGTCTGTGGCAGAGGAGAGAAAAGATTCTTGTCTGTAGACATCCGGTGAGCCTGTAAAGAATTCTTTGAGCGTAAACTGGAAAAAAAAGCTGGAGAACGATGAAAATGAAAATGGACGAGAGAAACTTGAATCGAGCTCAAGTAAGTATACTAAAAGCAAGGAAGAAAAGAGAGAGAGAGAGAAAACTACTCGCTCGCACACAACCACTCGCCCATGTACAGAATTGTCACTTTTTTTCGATTTTCTCTTTTAGATTTTGGGAGGATTGGAGATGTGAACGTGCTGACTGGAGAGCGGAACGAAGATATTATATGGATGAGCAGTATTATAATAAAATAATAATGTATACTGATACACACAGGACGACAGCACATGCATTGATACTCGAATGACTCCAATGATACAGAGTCTCTCTTCCATTGAATTGAATTTACATGGTACAAACTAGGACGAGGAAGAGAGAGTGTCAAGTCGTCGAGTTTATTATGCAATGCATTACATACAGATATTTGAATGCATCATGCTCATAATATTTGCCAGTTGCCTGTCTGTCTGGTCTGTCAGCAGCCTTTTGGAGTTGCCCTCCTCGTAGCCAAGCATGACGTTTTCACGAGGCGTAAGCACCGAGAAATGCTTTCAAATAAATGACAAGATTATTTTATATTTATGCATATCCCGCATATGCTGATGGGGGAGACCTGAATATTCAATACAGGACATGGTGAATGGGAATTCAAACTCCAACAAGTCCAACTCAAACGGGAATTCAAATTCGTAGTCTAATACAAATACAAATTTGAACAGGAAATGCTCGTGTGTACATAGCTCAAGGAGTTTATAACCTGTACCTACAATTACCAATATTTTTATATGCAGATGCAGATTCAGATTCAGATGCAGAATACAGACTACAAATATAGTCAATATCAAATCCAAATTTGAGAGAGTTTTATGTACACAAAGAGATAAGATTCTTCTTTCCCTCAAATCGGAATTCATTCTAGCAATCCCGCGTACATATTTGCAGAAGAAATTGATCGATTCTGAGAGAAAATTAGAAAATTTTGTTACATACAAGGTTTCTCTCTCTCTCTCTCTTTCTTACTCTTCCAGTTGTGGATGTGGGATGTGGGTATAGAAAATACAAAGTGTACAGTGTGTGTGTGTGTGTGTTTGAGTTGTGAAAAGGAAGAAGAAGTGTGTGAGGAAAGCCACCGGAGCTTAAACAGGGAAAGGAACCGAAAGCTGTTACATGTTGTTCCTGCTGCAGGCTTTTAAGACAAGCCGTCTGTCGTCCGCGCCCAGCTGTAAAAACTTTTCTGTTTGCTCACTCGTCGTTCCTCCTTCGTTCGTTCCGTCTTTTGCACTGTATACTTACTTTATGCTAGGCCAGGCCATACAAAGGAAAAGGAAATGTTGGGAGTTCAGTTGAGATGAGAGGGAAAGCTCTCGCTCTTTCTCTTTTCTCTCTTTTTTCTCGCTCTCTCTGGCTCTCACGCTCTCTCTGTCACTTACACAGGTAAAGTTCGTCTCATTAAAGTTTGTACTGTTGAAATAATAAGGGAACTTTAGGCACCATTGCCCTCCTCTCTTTGTTAAATTTACTAATGGAATCAGATTGCTGTTTTTTTTCTACCCCTTTCTTTCCTTTCGATTTTCTTTCTCTTTTACTTTCTCCATAAGTTTCCTTTCCTATAAAAAAAATCTCCCGGTTTCCCTTTAAAAAAAATCTCTATAATAATAACAGTAATTATTATTTCCTTTGAAAAAGTACATAAAAGGGAGTGTCATTTTAGGACCATCATCAAAATTGTTCTTGTAAAATGAAAAGTATATAAAATGAAATACGGTTGAGTGTGCAATTGAATTATTTTTCCATTTGATACAACTACAAAAGACTATTTGACTCGATTAAAAAGTGAGTGTAAAAAGGTTGTTCAAAAATTATTTCATGCATTTCTTGACAGTTGACAGGGACTCTATCCCATATATCGTGTATTTTGAGAATAAACTCGTTATTAAGTACTTTTATATGGACTTGTATACAAAATTTCATGGACGGTATGGCATGTAAAATATAAACGTGAATTTTATAAATGATAAATGTTCTATTCAATCATTCACTGAATGGAATCCAATTGAAAATGTCTCATGGAATTCAATTGAGTTGACTAGAGCACACCAAAACCATACACAATCCAAAGCCCCAGTACAAAATGCTGGAGAGAGAATGGATTACCCAAAAGTCTGACACCCAAATAGTAAACAGACCGCCGCCTCCTGAGAAAACGGAAGAAAGAAGAAGAAAGTGAGAGAGAGAGAGAGAAGGGAAAAGAATTTTCACCTACTCTGTCTACACATACAGACACACACTTAAAGAACCACACGATCAACCCGAACCCGAACGACAATCTATGTGTTTATATGCGTGGCATTTAAAGACCTTCTTGGAACACCCACACACCTACTTTCTCTCTCTCTTTCTCTCTCTCTCCCGGTCGTACTTTCTCTTTTTCTTTCTCATGAAATGGAGATTATCTCCTCCTACTTTTAGAGCTCTCTCACTTTCCATGACAACTCTCTCCACATGCAATTTATATCCATTTTCTGTCACTCTCTAAACCTAACTTTTTTTGTTATTCTATCCAACGGTTTTGTACACACGATTCTCGAATGAATGAGAATCATGGTGGCTCGTTCTCAAGTCATGAAAGAATTTCGTCTTGACTTGATACTTTGTGTATACTTGTATACACAGAGACAGAGTGAGGGGGGAAATGGTGAGGTAAGATATGCGTGCGAGAGAGTGAGAGTGAGAGTGAGAGTTCATATATGATGTGAGCCGGAGTGGTCCGAGTCGTTTCGAGTAGTTGAAATTGAAGGGGAAAGTTGAAAGTTTGAACGAGACAGACACAGGGAAAGGGAAATAGAAACTTATTAGGGAATCCAATGTCTAATGTCGAATGTGTATACTTTCTTATACATTTCATGGCTAACGATAAGGTTATTTACTTGGAGAAACCCCCTCCTGTATTTATCTTTGTCATCCAGGACGTACACGTGTATCTACATGAAAAGCCAATTTGCACATGCAATTTTTATGAGCAGGAAAATGAGGAAGCATGTAGTTGGACAGAGAAGGAAACAAATATACGAATCACATACCTACATAAAATACTCGAAAATGTAAAAAGAGGTACATTTTATGATTAGTAAGAAGAAGGGAGAGGAATGAGAAAGTTTTAAAGTATATATCTCTTGGATATTATTTTGTATCGTATTTAAAAAATATCTAAGGTTTGCAAGTCACGATGATGTACGAGGTCATAAAAAACGTTGAGAGCGGATACACAGTTCTCTCTCTCTCTCTCTCATTACTCCTCTAAATATTCACTTTTACATTTACAAATGGACTTATCTGAAACCTGGAACATGAAAAGAAAAAAAAATTCCTCACTTAATGCCAAGTTCATTACTACTTTTGCTCGTACATATTTCAAAAGTCTTTTGGATTCTGGCATGTGGCATTTTTTTTGTGCAATTTATTAAAAGCAGCATTAGCCGAGCGGAATGTTCATTGGTCATTGTTCATGTTTTGGATTTGGTTTTGGTTTAAGTCGTGAGTCAATTTGGGTGTAGTTTTTGCTGTGCTGTGTGTTGTGTTGTAGATTGCAAGTTTTCTTTCCTCAATGTTTCTACTTTCGATACTTAGCTTCTGGCTTTGACTCGTTTGGTTTTCCCGAATAGACTGCTACGTGTGTATTTAAGGTTGAGCAGAGGTTCTTTTTACTCGTGCTCCAGAACACAGAAACGAAACGAGAGAGAAAGAGAGAGAGAAAGAGAGAGAGAAAGAAATCTAGAGAAAGTAATAATAAATTGCAAGCAGTGCGTTTTCTTACGACGACAATGACTCGAGATTAACGCGAGGCTTAAACGGAGAGCTTAAACACGTAATTTCGAGGTAAAATAAATAGCTTGTCAAAAACATGGATTTCAAATGAAGCGAGAGAAAGCAAGAGAAAAAAAAATGAAGGAGGGGTGAAAAAGAGAGAAAGAGAAGGAAGAAGAGAGAGAAAAAAGTTGAGCAAGTAAATGTTAGCTTGACGATTTGAAGGAAATAAGATTTACAACTTTATGCGTTGTGCAGACTCAAAACTCAAGACTCGAGGGCCGAGAAAACTCTATAGCCAACCGAGACTCCCAATGAATCAGGAGGAGATTGTGTGTGTGAGTGCAGGTGTGTGTTGGTAGTCGGAGTCTGTAAGTGAAGAGTGGTGAAGACCATTGAAAAGAATGACATTTCTCCACGTTACGTGGTCAATAAAAACAAGAGACTTGAGAGAGAGAGACAGAGAGAGAGAAAGAAAGAGGGAGATTCGTGAGTATGGGAGAGAGATGGGAGATGTGAGCGTTCACATAACTAAATCCAGAGTGAAAGTCAAATCCTAGAAAGTATACTAAGCTCCATGTAAACCTTAGGCCGAACAAGTCAATTTCGCACAGGGAAAGGAAAAAAAAAGTTTATTTTTTCCCTTCATCTTGAACACAAGAAGAAAACGAAGAAGGGAAAGAAGAAGGAAGAAGAAGCAGAAAAAAATTATGCCCGCAAAAAAAATGTGCTGTAGAGAGGAAAACATGCGATAAGACACACCACCCGCCGCAAATTGCCCTGACTCTGACTCTGACTTTGACTCTCTCTCTATCCTTTCGTGTCTTCATCGTCTTTGTCTTCCTTTTCCTCTTCATCCTCATTCAGTGGTTGGGGAGGGAATGGAATCCCTTCTAACACACATTCAAGAAAGCTTACCTTGAAAAAAAAAATCCAGAGAAAATAGAAAATAACCAATGCTATAAATAGCGACTCATTTCCTCCTCAACCCCATTACATCACACACCAAATATGTACAATGTACTTACTTACATACACATCCTCTCCAGAATCCAGAAGAAAAAAAACCTTGCAAGTATCCACCTCAATTCTGAAATACTCAGGATGAGATGAGAACCTGAACCTGAAATTTCGCATCATCCGAGCATCGAAACGAACGAACGAAATTCACCCAAATAAAACCACAAACTTAACAATACACCTACGTACATACACTGTACCAAGTCCACAGTGAATAGTAAGTCGTCACATAACTTTCTATAAAAAATGTTTTACCAGTATATATGTTATGAAGTGATCTTGGTCTGGTCATGAGATGAGATGAAATAGCTTTCCCTACTCTTACTGGACAAGGAAATGTCCCCAACAACCGCCGGTACACACACACACACACACAGAGGACTAATACGCTAAGACCCACAATATGAACTTATGACTACGGATATGGACTGTACAGATGGAGACGAAGAGTTTCATGCCTGAAACAGTCTGACTCCAAACTCACGCACACACACATACACACACACACACACAAATGCTTCTGAAATGTGAAAGGATATTGGACTTTGACGATAGTTGTCTTAGCAGGGAGTCCAACACATTACACACAACATCCAAAAAAACATTCTCCATCCCATTCCAACTAAAATCCAAGTACACGTACGAAGCTCAAAAGATCCCCGAGAAAGAAAAAAGTCAGCCTTTTCCTCCCCTTTGGCCAGGAACAACAACTCTGGAAGGAATTGCATGGACCCACGTGTATGGAAGCAAGTAAATATCTATCAAAAAAGAAAACTCTCTCTCTTTCTCACTCTCTTCCTTTTATCCACGAGCTTCCAACTTCTATTTACAAGCGCTTTACGTACAGATTATATCGTAATATAAGGTTTCCAACTCTCTCTCTCTCTCTCTTTATTCTAATTTCATACAAGGAAAAACACGTTTGACTTTCGTTTTTGTTACTTCACTTTGATCGTTTTACTCGCCATTCCGCCTTGTTGTTTTTTCCACACTCTGCACTCTGTGCAGACTGGGAGAGTTGACGAGTTGACAGACTGACGAGGATGTTGCTGTTGTTGTTGTAAAAATGGAGCATTCACGCGATATGAAAAAGAGTTGGTGCATGATTATTAATGTCATAACATTGTTGACATTACATTATGGATTCCATATGTAGACGTGGAAAGGGAAAGTCAAAGAGAAAGACGACGAAGGAAAACACAGTCTGAACCATTTCTTTTTTTTCCATATACTTCTATACTAGGAAATAAAATGTGAGGAAGAGGAAAGTGAGGGAGTGAAAGATTAAAATGTCTCAAATGGGAATGTGAAATACACCATTAATATTGTGTGTGTACATTTTTATTTTCACGGGCTCTATCTTGTAATATCATGTCATATCATTTTATTCTCATGTTTATTTTACATCATTTTGTCATATTCCTATATTTCTATTTGTCTGTATCGTATTGTACAACAAGAACAGAAACAGAAGGAGAAAAAGCAACTGTGGCAACAGCAACATTCAAAACATCTTGTGTTGTATGACGTATAAGAAAAAAACTGTTCTTTTAGTGAGGATTCCTGCCCGGTGAATAGATTGGAGGGGAAGGGAATGGGAATGGGGCTGTAATGGTGATCGTAATGTAAACTTGAATGTTGACTACATTGAAAATGACGATGTCATTTGCAGGACTCTCTTTCTCCCATCCAAATGGATTTTCATTGTGTGTATATATGTATTATGTTATGTGTGATGTTGCCGTCGATGATGTCGACGATGACGATGACGACCCAACCCCCCACCGTCAGATTACAATTTTTCCTTGACAAAAAAACACGGCGACCCACAATTCCTGTCGTAAAATCAATCTCGACGGCAACGACTCATAGAATGTCATCTCAATATTTACTAAATATTCTCTCTCTCTCTCTCAAGACTCGGTGTGTAGACCATTCCCAAAGTCTCAAAGTCTTGTGAGCTCCACACGCCTTTTTTACTCTCCCTTTTCTCATTCCTCTTTCTTCTATTCATTCCTTCCAAAAAAAAGCCAAAAAAACTTTGATCATCACATCATTTCACATGGGTCACGACCAAACCATGGCTTTTCCATTCAACTGAATGTCCTCCACAACGTAGTTTGCCATTTCATTACACAATTCATAATTTGTTTCTAGTCTATCATGTGATGTGATGTGATGATTTTATAGTCATTTCCCTGGTAGAAATCTTCAAATAGTTCAAATCTCTAATGTATTTTTCATCATTCATTGGAAGTAGCGGAGAGAGAAACATTTGAATGTCTCGCTCGTCTGTAGTCTGAGCAGTCTGAGCTATATCTATATATAGACGAGGAAAATCTTTTGTATTTGTTTCTCTCTCCTCATCAATTTCCATTAAAGTTACCTCCGTTCTGCCTCATTAAATTACCAGTATAGAAGGGGGGGAAGAAGTTTTCTATGAATGGGCATTCGGTATTCTCTATTGAGTAACTTGGATAAGTTCAAACATATACGGAACAGTAGTAGTACAGTCGTCGTATGACACGGAGGACAAAAGAATAAAGGTGAGGTGTATGTGTGTGTGTGAAGGTGAGTTCATTATCCAAACTCTAAAACTCCCGATGGATTTCCATATTCAAAACTTTCACTTTCACTTTCATTTGAATAATAATATTCGGGGATTTGGGGATATTTCTGTCTCTTTCTATATTGGATTGGATTGGATTTGAATCGAGTAGTTCCACGCCTTACACACACCTGCTCGCCCTCTTGATAATGATCTTAATAATATAGGAATCCCCAGCTCCCATTCACCTGCTCTCTCTCTCTCTCTCTCTCCGTAATTTACGATTTGATCACACAGAGAATGGAGAAGAAAAGTTTGGAAATTTATTCCTTTGAAATATACTCATATTTATATATATGAAAATGAAATGGCAACTAAAACTAAAAGAGTGTGGAAATTTCTTTGACTTTATACCAGCCAATACGAGAGGTTTCCTTCTCTTAAATAAATACTTTGACGTGTGGTGGGTTCAAAATTCAAAACAAAAGAGCGTAAGGTTTGATCGGATTTTGAATGTTAATTCAAAAAGGAAATCATATTGAACGGCGGTACCTACTAGTCAAATATCTGTACATTGTGGGAATAGTGGAGTTTAAATCCATATCGGGGTGACATTGAAAATTATGCACGATAAATCATGGGGGAGAGAGAGAGACCACGAAAGAATTAAATTCACAATCTAGCAGAGAGAGAAAAGAAAATCTTTATCGACAAACTTTTTCATCTTTTTACCATTTGGACACGCGAAGACGAAATTCAAACGGAGAAATTCTTTTTATGACCACCACATGGTAAATGCTATACATATATACAGTGAAGGGAGAAAGAAAAAAAAAGCCGATGGCAAATGGCAAAAGGCAAACGGGAAGAAGGGAAAGGGAAAGGAAAGGAGTACCTATGTCCATTTAAAAGAGTCGAGAGAGTCAGAGTTGGAGTTGGAGTGGAAGAGGGTTGGATTTTTTTTTCTCGGGAATTGGAATATTTACGGGCTCATATCTTACAGCAATTCTCAGGAAGAAATCCAAAGAAAAAAACGAAAAACCCCGTATAGGCTCTCTCTCCCTCTCTCTCTCTCTCCGTGCTTCCTCTCGTCTCTATTTCCTCCCTTTCCCAACTTTCCAAGCTATCTCTGTCCTATCTTCCATCTCTCACTTCCCACTCTTTGACTCTCTCTCTCTCTCTCTCACTCTTTTCCACAGTCCTCAATGCATCAAGCATCAACGTACCAAAAAGTAGTAGAGGAAGCATATACGAAGATCAGCTCTGAACCATCAAGAAAGACTCGAGAACTGAAGGAACAGTATCAAAGTCATTATATTGATACGGCTACTCACTTACAGTGAGGCTCAAATATGATTATGTTCATTATAATGATTATTTTTATTATTTGCTCACATCTTGGTTCGTCCTTGGTTTGGAGTTTGCCGTTTGGCGTTTGGCGTTTGGCATTTGGCATTTGGTGTTGGAGCATCAGGCCAAGCACCAAATTGGCCACGTCAAGTCACAAGTCCCAAGTTGAACGAGAGAGCAGTCAAAGCCAAAGTCAAATGCATTCTCATACATGTATATGAGGATGAGGAAATCATATGAGCACTTCAAATCTTCCTACAACTCTTGAGCTCACATCTCCCATCACATCACAGCCCAGCCCAGCCCAGCCCAGCCCAGCCAGTGAGACCATAAGCAAAATTACGATTACAGATGAGAATGAGAGTACAGATATACGCCATTCAATGTGTATCATGAGAAACCAATAGGGAAAGGAAAAAAAAGTCTAGCCGTCTTGTATTTTCCCGATTTTCTCGAGTATACAGATACAGACAGAAGCCTTCTTTCTCTTTCACGTCTCACAACCTCCCTTTTCGTTGCGCTCTCTTTCTATAGTTTGCTAGTAAGTAAAAGTATTAGGGGGGAAAGTGAAAGTAAAAAGTACAAGTACAAATAAGTACATGTTCCTTTTGGGTAGGGGAAATGATATAAATTGGGAGTGAGAGAGGCAGTCATGTTTAATGAGCCAACGTCTAGGATGTCACAATGGCTCTCACTATATATATATATATATATATAAATGACGAGTCAACTTGTGTCTACTGTCTATAGATTTCTGCTATATTTACCCATAGGGAAGACAGTGGTCTCATTCACAGAGTAGCTGACTGGTTGACTGGTTCTGGACGGAGGACGAAAAAAAACTGAGGATGATAATGCATTATCTATATACAGAATATATACAGTGTATGTGTGAGTTTGAGTGTGAGTGTGAGTGTGTACACAATCACAATCACAATCACAATGAATGTTCATATGCATATGCAGACAAGGGAGAAAGTTGACGGGGAAAGACATTTTTTATTGAAGTCTACCCAAAGTGGGTGCCTAATGATGCCTTTCCCGTCTTGATCGGTCCCAGCCTTGTCATATAAAGGTCGTAAAGAGACTCCTACAAGAGCAAGGGAAAGGAAACCCAGGGATCTTTCACAGACTTTCTCTTGTGACTACACTTTTATACACGTTGTTGGGAATAGCCGGGAATTCCTTCAGTGTTCTTGGACACATCCCCGAATACTACTACTACTAATATCATATATATGACTACGCATACAGTGAAGAGTTTTCCAATCCCGAGCTTAACCTTTATGAGGCGAGCACACATGGACCATTTCAAATCTGGAAATCTCAGGTCAAAGACACATGACGGTTCGACTTGGACTTGGACTTGGACACTGAACTGAATGTGAGAGTATATAAAACTCTTTAACTTGCGCTTTTTCTTGGCTTCATTCAAAACTCGTGAGGGCAAGAAGAGAAAGAGGGAGAAGAAAGTGTATTTGATTGTGAATAGAAATAAAGTCAAAGTCAAAAGCCAGGGAACTGGCTTTTGTAGAGAGTGAATAAAACTTGCAACTACCTTGAATTTCCTCCTCTATAGAGTGATCATAAGATATTTATAATGGAAAAGTAATTACCCAGTAACTTTTGAGCCTCGGTTCGATCCATGAAAAGGTTGAAACTGGCCAAAACTCCGGAAGTTGTCCAAAGTTGTCCAATGACGAGGAGGATCATTATCCGATTCCATAAGGTGGTCCCTCCTCGATGAAGATGACGATGACGACCACATGACTGCATCTCACCAGGACGGCTTCCAAAATCCAACCAATGCTGAATCAACATCATTTCCAAATGTTCACACTTCCCTCAACATGTATCACTTTTGACTTTTGACACACAGGACAACTTTTGACTCTCAAACTCAAAAAGTCAAACTCAGACTCACACACACCCACACACAATTTAAATGTCAATCAATTTTCCCTAATGACTCCAAATCCCATTGTAAATACACAAAATGTACAAAATCCAAAAGGGAGGAAGAAAACTTTCTCTTTTGAACATCATGTTTCCCAATCCACATGGAAAACTTTCTCATCCGCTTAACCAAAAAGGAAATAAAAAAACTGGTTTTTTTTTGTTGTAACTCTGGCAAAGAAGAAAACTTTTCACATTTAAAAACGAGAATAAAATATTGGGGCGTGTAGCCGCCGAGAGTCAAATAAGAAGACCAAGTTCAACTCGAGAGTCTGGGTGAACGTGGGACATTCATTCACGATCCACCATGAACTGGGCTCTGTCTCTCTCTCACTCTCTCTCTCACTCTCTTTCTGCTACTAATTTCCGTGATTAGCCTCTAGTCTCTCTTTCTCTGTTGGAAACTCCTAGGTAATAATTTTGCTATTATCTCAATCGCCGACACATGAAATGTTACGCCTACTCGCCCATGTAAAGTTCTCTTCTGAGTGTTCTTGTTCTTTCCAAAAAGTTTTCCTTCCAAACTCACTCACACACACATACAATCTCTCTCTCTCTCTCTGTCTTTCTCTTTGAATAACAATTACTGGACATGGGAGTTTTGTAGATCCTCCAAACACTCTGTACACTATCTTCTGATAAAATTTTACTAGCTTATTATTGTAAGTGAAGTTGAGGCTGATGCTAATGCTGATGCGAAGACCGACTGCTGTCACAGTCAAAATATCTCCCACTTGCACAATTCAATCACAATTTACCGCCGTACTCTTCAAGCGAAAAATTCCAAAGACACAGTTTTTGAAAGAACTTAAACAAAAAATTTAGTCCATCGCACACAAAGGGAGAATAGAGATAGAGACGTGAGAATTGGTGAAGACAAGCTCTTGACTCTGCTACAGACTGAAGACGAGTGAATCTCTCTCTCTCTCTCTTGCTTTGCTCTCTCTCACTCTTTCGGAACTGGCAGCCGTCGAACCGAATAGTCAACCCACAATCTGAATCGCAAGTGAAGAAAACGTGGAAACATGAGAATTACGATATATGTACATGGGGAAGCTTGTCAGTTCACCTCTGCTTGTTCGTCTCTCCCAAAAACTATTGTATATCTTACACACACTTGAACCGACTACAGTCTCTCTCTCTATCCCTCTTTTGCTCTCTTGCTCACTCTGTGTCTAGCCGTACAGTGCGTGAAAAGCTACCTTCGCAACCCCCGTCGTGTTTTCCCACTCTTCCCGCACATGAGCATAAACTACAGTCAGAACATACATCGTAGCGTAAGTGTGTTTGAGAGAGACAGAGTGAGAGAGAGTGAGAGAGAGAGAGAGAGAGAGAGAGAGAGAGAGAGAGAGAAAGAACGAGTCGAGAGAAAAACAAAGTCAAGTCATTCAGTTTGGACTTATGAAGCAAGGAAACTCGGAGAAATGCAACAGTCTCGCCTACTCGCTCCGAACGAATGGACAACACCAAAGAGATCCAATTTCACGGGATATTCAAATGTATGTACAAACTCTCGTTTTTTTTGTTTTTTTTGAGCAAACACCAAACAGCACATAGCAAATACAAACAACAATCATACATGTACAAAAAATGTAGGAGTACATACACATTTCCTATATGCATGTGCCAATGCAGATACACATTCAAAAAAGGAGAAGACAAAACGTTGAAATGCACAAAGTGAAATAAAATACAGATATCTGTACAAATTTCTTTTATAAGGGGGAAAAGAGGAAAGGCTAAAAAAACTAAATAAAAAAAAACGTTGACTGTTCACATCGTATCATATCATATCTGCTGTTGTATACAGATACATACGATATATTCATGCAGATTTCTTATTTTGAGATTTAAACTCACATGGAAACTTGGATATGAGCAGAACATGCATAACATAAAAATGTATCGTTTGATGTGTCTCTTTTGTGAATAGGGAAATAATAGAGAGAGAGAAGAAAACCGGAATAAACTTCACTCTGTTTAAATGCACATAAATTTTCAGCTCAGATAAGTTTAAGAGTATACAAGAAAGATAGAAAGCGAGTTCCATTTGATATTTTGTATTTTGTTTTTCGTATGCTCGCATATTTTGCCGTATCATATTTTGTCGAGCTCTCTCTCTTTTTCTCTATCTCTCTCTCCGTTCTCGTTCTTTCATGTGTAGTGCCCATGTCATACACGTCAGAGTACAATAGAATGTAAAGTAATGCAATTGAATGGTTGTAGGTTGTGTAGTTGATGGTTGTACGTAGTAAACTGATAAGGGCGTCGACTCTCACAGTTCTCAGCTCGATGGTTGACTACCTACAAGAGTAACTCACAGTAGAGAGAGAGAGACAAGTTTTTTTCTGTCCCTACGATATATCTGTGTACTGTACACGCACAAGTACATAACTGAAAAAAAAACAGTGCCGTATCTGGATAATGCAAATGCTCTATCATTTTTGGAAATGCAGTCGAGTGAAAGATGGTTGTAGACTTTGAACAAGGTACAGATGAATATACGCACAAGTCACGCCATGTACAGAGTACAACCGAGTTTTGTGTGCATTAAATGTGTAGGAATGGAAATTTCGCATTTAAATTCCCAACAAAAACGATTCCCGAGAAGAGAGAGACAGAGAGAGAGAGAGAAAGTCCAAACTGTTCACTTCTTTCACCCCAATGAACGCCTTCAACATGAACATGTAAAGGCAAAAAAAGTAGTTGTACCAAACTAAATCCACGTACATCATGTCCAACATTCCGGATTCCGGATGTTAAAAGTAGTTCAGAGTCCAGAGATTCCAGTTTTTGAAATTCAAATCGGTATGTACTAAAAAAATTCAAAATTTATTTGCAAACATTTACTTGTAAGAATTTGAATTTGGAGATGAAACGAGCGAATGGGACAAAATTGGCCTGAGTAAATTTTGATATCCGGTAAATTAGTTTAATTTTAAGGTAATTATGTATGTACCTATTTGACTATTTAACTTTTTGATGAAGGGAAATTAAGCAATTTGTAATTTATATGAGATATGAGGAAAGTAATTATAAATGTAAGCCATATAATTTTGTTTTGTACGATACAAATTCCGGATGCGGAAGGACTAGTTAATTTCATAAAGACTCGGCGGACTAAATCATATTATAATAATTCAAGGAAAACTTTCCTCACCCGTCACCATTAGTGAGTATTTGATGAGTTGAGAAGCTCCTCATTATCAACTTGTTAATTACGTGAGTTAGCATGACCACCTACATTTTCATTTTCATTTTCATTGGAGAACTCGAAGTCGTCTCCTTCCTCTGCAATACAAATGCTCCCCATGAACATGAACGTTTCTCATGTTCTGTCACACAACAGTTCACATTCCGAGAAGAGAAAGCTCCAGTAAAAACGAAAGGGAAAGGAAAAAGAAAAGAGAAAGAGTCCGTGCAAGTGAAGGAAGCCTCAACGATTTAAAATACAAAGTGTGAGGTGTGAGCAGAGTGTGAAAGTTGAACAAACTATGCACAAGGTACAAACCCAAAAACGTCTAGGTAATTTCCTTAGTTCACAGAATACACACAGACACAGTGCAGTGCCCAGTCTCTCGCCAACGTTTTCAAAAGTTTCCAATCAAAAAGTTGAGGAATTAGAAATGTAATTTACCTAAGTAAAAGGCTTCACACACACCAAGTTTACTTAACATAACACTAACATGCTTTTTGGACCTCTATGTAGAACAAAATTCCAAATTCCAAATTCCACTGGATTGTATGTACATGTAAATTGAGTGACTCACACCATAAAGAATGTCCGACCACCTGCCTTTTATTTTGAACTCTACTTTGACTTGTAACCGACAAGTTGTAGGATCCACAGCTATATGTATTATAGACTTTTCAACTTGTCCTGAGTACATTACAGATAGTAATTGGTTTTACATATGTACTTCTCTTTCCCCCCTCTGTCTGCCTCTTTCTTTCTCTCTCTCTCTCTCTCTCTCTCTCTCTCTCTCTCTTTCTCTCTTTACTGATACTCTTTACACCAGTTGAAAATTTGAATTTGAATTATGATTAACGCTGACTTTTCATTTGATGGTCTCTTTTAGAATGGTTGATTTGTCAAAAACAGAGAAACTCTCTCCGTTGAGTCTCTCAACTCTCGAGAGTTTCCTCTCATCTCATCATCTCTCGTCTATTCCTTCTCTCTCATTCTCATTGTGTACAACTTTTGAAGGGCTCCAGCTTTGTTCTACTCCCGTGTTTTACATTTGCAAGCTCAGTCATTCTGACTAAATTCATTCCATTTTATTGAATTACACACATTCCTTCCTTCTCTCTCATTCTCACCCGTCCAAAACCAAATCCAAACCCAACTCACCAACTTCCATTTCCAAGTAGTCAAACCAAACCAAACCAGCTTTTCCGTCCTTTCAAACCGAATCCCCCACAATCAGCTCAAGCTCAAACTCAAACTCAAGCTCTCGTTGATTCCCGACAACTTGTGTGTGCATACCAAATTAAATGCCATTTCTCATATTTCTCTCTTTATAGGTGAGTTTACTTGTATTTGTATTTGTAAATATGAGCGTGTGCATGAATTATACAACAAATCTAATTCAATCAAAACTGATATCTCCGACTCCGCCAAATTCCATATGCTGTACAGATATTTACAGATGTACAATTTTGAATTCAACTGCGATGCGAAATTCATTGTCAAATTGTACATACATTGAATTGAGCCTTGTGCTGTGATGCTTTTCCATCGGATTCATAATATACAAAGAGTGACATGGACATATTTCCACGTGTGTGTTCGGATGACTTCACGCTATCCTCTGATTCTTCTTCTTTTTCTTCTTCTTCTTCGTCATCTCATACGGTGCAAATACTTTTTTTTATGGGATGCTCCACGCTGTACGTATTCAGATACGAGTTGGACTTTTGAGAGTTTGTACACAAAGTCGAAGCAGAAGAGGGATGGCAGAACTTCCGCTCTATTCTCACGATATTCGTATATATATTTATATATATTTCGTAGCCGACTGTGTGTGTATTCAAGTATTCACGATAAGCAAATATGTGAAGAGGAAATCTAAAACCCGGACTCGTACTATGGAATCATCCAAATAATTCAAGCAAGAGTCAGTGTAGACTCAATTCAATTCTCCCATGTTGTTAGAGATACCTAGACCTTACCATAGCAGACAAGCTCCGGACACAACATCCGCTTATATTTGCTGTAGCCATGGCAGAATGGCCAACGATAAGAATACGATAGGAATCGAATTCACAAAGAATTCCAATTTGTTATATTCCTTGACAAATTGCAAGGGAAAAAAAATTGTAGTCTGCCAAAGTTAAAAGGCAATGCCAATAAAATAAAATAAAAAATCCTTGCCATTTTTTTGATATTCAAAAATCGTCCCATTTCGTCAGCCTGTACAATTTTACAATCTTCACAATATACACAACAAATGTCAAAAACACATTTTCCTTGCCATTTCTCAACAAAATAAAAAGGAGAAAAAGTCAAAAGTCAGAGGGAAAAAAAAGTATATAAAAGAGAGAGAGATTTTTTATGAACAAAACTAAACACAGCATTTTTCATTTTTCATAAATGTGGGAATCCGAACTGAAAAATGAAACTATCGTACAATTGTATTGTAGGGATGTTTATAATTGTATGGAGAGTTTTGAATTTTGAGACGAGCTTCAAATGCGCGTTGAATGTTTTGGATTATTTTGAATACAAAAAGGAAGAGGCGGAGACGAGAAAAGTCACAAGTCACTGACTACGTACACGAGAAAGAGAAAGAGACGCAGAGACAGAGGCAGAGACAAGGCGACAGACGAAGAGACACGAGCTCTTTGTAAATGGATATCCTTTGAGTTTTGTTGTTTGAGAGTACAGACGAAACCATCCGAATTTGCTGTTTGAGGATCAAAATTGAATTCTTGACTGTGACTGTCGTCAACTCCTTTGACTCTCTCTCTCTGTCGTATTGTACTGGATTACTCTAGTGCATTTCATCACATTACATTGCATCGGATTGCAGAATTTCGTGGATTTGATGATGAGACTAAGGCAGGCAAACATGAGAGAGAGAGAGAGCATAGCATGAGACATGATACGATGAGGCTCATATGCAATGCAATTGGAAATGGGACGCAATGGATTTCCAACGACGACGGCAACGGCAATGACAATGACATGGAGAACGACCAAGCAGGGAGCTCGACAAACGACCAACTGGAGAAAACGATTCAGGAAATTACCACACATATGTTCTCGAGAATGTCATCTCGTCTCTCGCTCTCTCTCTCTCACTCTCTTTCTCTCTCTTTCTCTTCCTATCTATGGGATTCGGGAGAGTGTAGAGATAGAGAACGACACCCCTTTCAATCTTTCCTCTTCCCATACCTTCCCATCCTATCCTACCTTTTACCTTTACTTAACATTACTTCCATCGTCCTCGGTGTGTTGACTGTAGAATTGTACATGTTTGTGTGTAAACACACGTACTTGATGTAAAGAGACACATTTATTATGTACCCTCACCCTCCCATCACTTCCTCATTCCTATGGTATTCGTCTGCACCCAGAGAATCCTCAAAACTCTCCCGAAAAAGCTTCCACAGATATCTACACATCTACAACACAGCAAGCGACACAAACTATACAAAGTCAATTCCAATGGCAAATCGTATACGAGTACACCTACCGTGGTTGTCCTTTATCAGAGATAGAAGTGTGTAGGCAACCCCAAGGTTATTTCATATCAGTCAAGTCTAACCTGAGAACGACCTGAGTTTCATTTCCACCATTTTCTCATAGTCATATCTTATAGTCCAATCAATATCCTATTTCCCCCACACATATCGTATCGTGCGTATCGTACATATGAAGTCAAATTACTCAAAAGACTTTTTTTTTTTTGAAGATTTGAGATTGAAAATTCTCCGTGTTTACTCTTTGACTGTACTCATCTTCTTACTACGTCAAACAGAGTTCTCCTCCCTTCCAACTTCCAACTTCCAACCGAAAAAAGACGTGATTATTTGTCAAGTATTTACTTGATCCGGATCGCATGTACTCTGCTTAATCGAATTAGTCAATAGCTAAAATATGGATTCCATGACAAAAACGACGAAGACTTTTCAGGGAAAGAAATCTCCCGTGTGTACACAGAGCCTTGCGTGAGCGTAAAGCAAATGCTTAATGCTGCACAAACTTTTTCTATAAAGTCTCGAGTCGGGGGGAACAAACAAATAAACTCCACGCGCTGTTTACCAGAAAATAAAAATGAAAGGAGTGTCTTAATTATTTACTCGAACGGGCTCAAAATCAACTTGACTTCCCTTTAAACCGTTTTCCACACATATTTGCTCAAGTTATTTTAGCTTGAGTAAAAAATACAGTGAGACGTTCGTCGGCTTCTGAATTCTAATTACAGAGAAATAATACATTCATTTTGCATAAGAAAGAGGAAGTGTGTGTACGACTTTTCCTCCAGTTTCTTTGTCGTTTCTTTGAGGATAAGTGATATGATAAGAACGGGGGGAATGGGGAGAAGGTAAAGCTGAGGATGAAATTAAAATATTAGATTTCAACAACAGAAAAACTGAATGGGAGAGGAAAGGACAAGATAATCCTCGTGTGGCTCGTGCGGAGATTCCTAGTATTCCTACTACATATACTGTATTATCGTATCGCTAATATGCCCCGTAGAATCTGTATATTCAAAACCAGGATTGAGCTTGTATTTACTTGGTCTGGAAATGGATACAGTTCTTCCGACAGCTTTAGCTTGTATTGCCTTTGGCCAATTTCCCTACTCTCCCTCCCTCGCTTTCGCTCTCTCTTTCTCTCTCTCTCTCTGTCAGGACTTGAAAGAGTGGGGTTTGTTATGTTATATGGAAAGCCTGATGTATGATATGACAAAGATAAAAAGATATTTTAGTCAGAAAGACAGACAGATAGAAATAGGGAGAGAGCGAGATAGAGGGAGAGAGAGAGAGAGTGAATACGAAAAAATTGCACTCACCCACCTCTCCGCTTTCCCCCCTACACAAAATACTACACTACACAAAACAAAGTGGAATCAAATCAAATAAATTACATGCTTTTAACTTTTTCACTTGTTTACTCTTCCAAAGGGCTTAAAATTCATTCGCTCATGATTGTTTTTTATTAGGTTGAGAGTGAGAAGCTCACCGAGCTTGAGCTTTTGAACCTGAGAACCTTTCAAGCACAAAATACTTGATTCCATACTTCCTTCCTCTTTCCTTACTTTGTACTTTATAAAAAGTGTTTCCACATACAGATACAGCCAGCATCTGTATCGTATATACAGATATGCCTAACATGTATCGAGTTACAACAGCCAGCTTTCTGTGTACACATATACAAGTAATGAAATGAAGGAAGAAGATGCACATAATGTTGAGCAAGTTGTTGGTTTTACTGGGATTCGTTCAGCTCTCAACTTCCAACTACCAACTTCCGATTCTCAACCCCACCATCGACAGGCTCAAACAAAAACTAACAGATATTTCTCTCTCTTTCTCTTTCTCTGTCTATGTCTGTTTCCCCCAAATTTGAATATGAGAAGTCGTGACGTATCGCACTTTCTCTTCCCTCTCAATCCAAACCAGATGATGAATTTGACTTTGGCTTTCTTTTCTCATCCCTCTCCTCTCTTTTCGTTTAAAACGAGGATTGTAAAGAGTGAAAGTCAAGGGAAGAGCGCACGTCACTCAACACAAATCATTTTTGAGGGGAAAGTTTTTGCGACTACTCTTTTTGTTTTTTTTATCCCAATTGTTACGGTAGTAGTTAGAGAATTCAATCATGTAGTAAAATAGAAAGTCAATGTTTCTTTGAGCGTTGAGAAAAATTCCACACAATTTGTTTCTGTAAATTGTAGAGGGGTAAAGAGAATTTAGGGGTGGGTGGTGATAAGAAATTTGGCATTGGAGCTAAAGCTAAAGGGAAGGGACTGTGCTAATATATACGAGCTTTGTCAAATTTAGAGAAGTGAGTGATTTCACTTCCGTCTCTATTTCGTTCCTGTCTGCCCTTCAGGCAATCTTTCTCAAAGCTCTCTCTCTGGATTTTGAATCTGAATCTGAATCTTCTGGTTGTGGAAGGAAGAGAGCGAGAAAAGGGGAAAGTGAGTGAATTGTGGGAGTCTCTCTACTGCATGTAGATTTTGATGCAAGTTGAAGTTGAAAGCCGGCAATGGAAAATATCAATTTAGATGCACATACATATAAGCAGAGTGAGATACAGAGAGAGAGAGAGAGAGGAGAGAGAGAGAGAGAAAGAAAGAGAGAGGAGAGAGAGAGTTTCCCTGTTTAATCTAGTTCGAATGGAAATATATACACATTTCAGGATTCTCGGCTTTGATGTAAATCTAAAACGCGCATTACATGTGGCTGGAAGAATTCATTTCATCATTATATTGTAATAAGAGCTTTACGAAATCACTTTGGCAAATAATCATACCCTCACTCCGACTTGGAGACTCAGAACAGACTTCCCATTTCCCATCTTCTCTCACATTCACACACCGCACCACACACACACACACATTGACTCCATCCAAATTCCACATCCAAATCCAAATCAACGTCTACTCACCATACCATGATGTTGACTCAAGATTGTGTTTGAGATTCACAATTCACAAATCAAAATACGGAAAGATGTGTGTGTGCATGCACAATGTGTACATCAAGCGTGTATCCGTATTTTCTACTGCATACATTTAGAGTTTGGTGGTCGAATTCAAATTTATCTCTCTCTCTCTCTCTTTCGTCTGGGATGATCTGTAGTTAGATGCGCGCTCTAACTTGCCGGCGAATAAATTACGTCAGAATCGGATTCGAATGCGGAATCAGGATTGAAATTGGAATTGAAGATAACACTGAGGCTGGATTCATCTCACTCTCTCTCCTTCACTCCTCGAATGGAATTCCCTATGTTTACCAATCCCGAAAATTGATTATCTTGGCTTTCCACGAGTTTCCATCTCGAGGAGTCAAACCTTCATTTTATTACTTTATTGTAGAATGAGAGTTGAAGCTGTATCGTATTTTATCTTGTGTTAGAGATATTTCGAAAATACACACCAAATTTTCTATTAAATACGAAATACATACTCTTTAGATAGAATTCTGTACTAGAGTCGAGAATTCGAGCCGTGAGCAATAAATATCAATGTACTTACTCTCAATTCTTCTCAGTGACGACATACGACCGATTTGTAAGGTATTGATGAGGGAAATGTTATTTAAATTGATAATTATGTGCAAAATTTACTCAGTTAAATCCAAATCGGTGAAACTCGTTGGGTTATCAATAACCAATAAAAAACTGTTTCCCCGAAGCTCGCATGTCAGCTTGATAAATTTCCCCCCGAAAAACATTTCAATTTTCTCATAATAATTCATAAGATGCCTTCCAGCTGTTTTTTTTTATAGTAAACTTCCACCTTTCTCGAGAAATCCTTTGGAACTCAAAACAATGATTTTTTTTCATTCCTTTTTCCCCTTTTAACGTGTTACACAATATAAGAAAATAACAATAGCCGTGTAAATTGTGGCTCAACACAGCATTTAAAAGCTCTTGCGGATACCTGAGAATCAAAAGAGAAATGAAAACTTTATTAGGGATTTTAACGAGAGGAAAAACCGGGTTGAGTTTCTTTTCCTTTGTTGACTTTGTGTGTCGACTTGCTTGAGGAGGGGAGAGGAAAGTGGTGAGTTGGTTGAGGGATGAGAGTAAAGAGAGTGTGTATGAAGAGATTAAACTAGAGACGAGGAGAAAAGTGGAAGATCGATTTTTCTCAATTAATCTAACCTTTACAGCCGACACATGGGAAGACTGATGAAAGCAACATTCAAGTCCTCACACCGTTGGAACGGAGAAAAGTCGAATGCTCTGATATGTACAAAGAAGAAAACCGACCTACAGACATTCTCAGTTTGTTGTTGCTGCTTCTGCTAGTGCTGTAGAAATGTGCGTCGTACATTTGCGGTCGTGGTACAATGCAAACAAATAAATGGGTTCATTTATCTTTTCTCTTGAATTTGCACAACGTCTTTTGCAAACGGACTTCTCGTTGTCAACACGAGAGTTCTGATGACATATTTTGTAAATCATTATAAGACTCATTTCGTCAGGATTCTCTAGTTATTTGCGGGTTTTCTCTCTCCCTCTCTCTCTCTCTTTATCTATCTCTCTAAGAACACAAAAACAAATTACATACGAAAAGAAAAATAGGAAGGACGAGAAATGAGCTGTAAAATCAGAGTGTAGGAAAAAGGAAAAACAACACACGATGGTGAAACATAATAATTTGCAGGAGCTTGCATACGAGGAAAAGAAAAAACTAGGTAAGGAGAACCAAATGAAGATTCCTCTCTGGCTTTCTCTCGTCTTTGTCTTGTTTAGCAGAAAGGGGAAATGTGTAGTTTGTCTTGCTTGGTGAAATAATTAAGGCAGTCAGTAGTGAGTCCAAAGTCTACCAAGTCTAGTTGATGTTGAGTATACGATATATGGATAGAAAGATAAAATGAAACACTTTCTCTTTCTTTCTTTTTTTCCCCGTCCTTTGCTTGTCTTTTCCTTTTTCTTGACTTGCTGTCTTCGTCAAGTTAATCATATGGAAAGATAATTTTCTTCAGTCTCTCTACATGTAGATTTAGATAGTCCACTGTAGGTATGGTCTGTCTGTGTATTTTATGTTCAAAGTACAAAGTCTAAAAAAAACTACAGGCTGTTTGCCTATCCATGTGTGTGTGTGTATGTTCTGGAAAATAACTTTTCCTCGACTCTCTTATCATAATATGTCTGTCTACCTTCACATCCCATAAATAGTTGTATGTGAGTTCACATCCCTCTTTTTTTTAGCTTCAACTATATATTCGAGAGTATAAATATGGCAGTTTGTATATGTACACAGACTTACGTGTAGGTAAAAAAAATAATGAATATTCATCAGCGTATGTGACTATCATTACGGAACAGACGACAGCGAGACAGAGAAAAGAAGCCTTATTAAAACTTCACATTTCCTTCGGCTGACAAACGACGACTACAAAAAAGGTAAGTGAGAAAAGCGACAGAGAGAGAGAGAAAGAGAGAGGGAGAAAGAGAGAGAGAGGGAGAGGAAAAGTGTAACTTTTTTCTGACAAACTTTCCCCTGTCAACCAATTAAATTACAGACTACACACACACTTGCAAGTTTTTCTATTGAAATCACATGCATGCACCATGGAGCTGCTCGATTAGTTTCCAAAACTTTTCCTGACGACGCCATGTATTTTGCCAAACTTTGATGAATTCCCTGCAGCAGCAATAATAAGTCAAGTGCAAATTTTTAGAAATTATCAATTCCATGCATCTAAATTATCAAAGGAGGAAACGAGGAAACTAGAAAAAGTCATTTGTATTTCGTGTAGACAATATGCTAAAAATAAATTCTGCTCTGGATTTCTAATCTCAATTTAACTTGACAATGAGGACGAAATTTGGAATTCGTGTACCTAGTACCAAAAAAACGTCCATTTTATTCATGAGGAAAAAAAACAATCTCAAATGAGCATAATCATTTGAAGTTGAATGGGGTTTTTGAATTTGATATTTGGCAAATAAAGATACCAAAACAAACAGGCAAAAATAAAAAAAATAACCCAGATGAAAATGAAATCCGGCTGCATTATTATACCTACAGATAGTAGAAAATGAATGGAGGTACACATAAGTATCGTACATATACGAATGGAAATGTGTCAATGGCTTTCAAATTAAATTCAGTTGGAATTAAATTAGATTTCTGATTTGGGAACTTTCATTCCTCAGTTTATTTCTCTGTAAGACTTTGACTCTGACTTTAAAAGTCGATACTCAACGACAGACCAATTTTATTCTATTTTCTCTCTAATAATACAGAGATTCTCGTTTTCTTTCTTTCTCTCTCTCTCTCTCTCTCTCTCTTCTCTCACTCTCTGGGTCCTCACTAGGATGAACAGGGAAGAGAAAGAGAGAGAGGGAAAAAAAGTAAAAGTGAAGAAAAGCTTCAATTCGCGAGATTGAGTTGGGAATTATTACTTTTTATTATGATGCTCAGACTCAAAAGCAAAAGAGAAATGGAATATGACTGTGTAGTCTGTCGTTCAGTCCCAAGTAAAAACCCGGAAAAGAAGATGAAGCTTTTTTTCCTCTCTTTTTTTCTATTACTATTTCCCCATTCACATTGTGTTGTCATGCAGGGAAGCGTATCAAAAATCTCGTTTCCACACACACGTCTCTCTCTCTCTCTCTCTCTCTCTCTCTCTCTCTCTCTCTCTCTCTCTCTCTCTCTCCCTTTCTCTCTTTCTCTCTTCTGCTTTCATTGGATATGGCCGTGCCTACAAATACAAATCCGAACAGACTGTACATAAAAATATTCTAGATATATATATATATATATCAATATATCCTTGCACTTTGTACTCAAATCGGTATTGATGAGAACCTATAATAAAAGTCAGATGATTACCTTCCATATAGATACAGAGAATAGATCCTCCCATCGCCGTGTACACGATAGCTAGACGAGATTGATAGCGCAGAGCATTTAGATTCCTCGTGTATAGAATCAGTATCAATACTAATCTCATAATAAGTAAGATGAAGAAGAAGAAATATAAGAAAGACGAAGAAGAAGAAGAAGGCAGGGGAGCCTGAGAGTAGCCATTGAGTCATTCTACTTGAAAATCCGATTCTCCTTTCAGTCTTTTGTAAGAAAATCCAATCATTCCCATTGCCTTTGGAACGTCTAGACGAAGGAGAAGAAAGAGAAAAGGAGGAGAAAGAGAAAGAGAGAACGCCTGATGACAACCAAGTTGAGATAACTATTATGTAGCTAGTTGGTAGTCGGAGTCACCCATTTGTTCCTTGGAGCACAGCAACTTGTGAACTAGAGGTGGAACTCCAAGTTCGTCAATTAAAGTATGGAGAGAAATACGGAAGTATCATTTCACCGGTCCATATTATCCATCTATCGACTCCAGCTCTACTGATACGAACAGGGAAGAGGAAGACGGATGGTAAAAGAGAAGGTAAAAAGAGAGCGAGAGAGAGAAAGTTGGCCAAAACCAAATTGAAACTGACTTGGCTCCAGCTCTGGCTTTTGAATTGCCATTGCCATTGCCATTGCCATTGGCATGGCGAAAGCCAATAATGAAAACTCTTTTTCTAATGTCTTGAAACGGGAGAATTTTACCTTCCAACGCGCGTCATCTCACCCTACCAATCACCCTCTCTCTCTCTCAATTTTTCCAAAGCAAAAATGTAAAGAAGAAATCTCTCTCTCTCTCTCTCTGTCTTACTCTCATTGAGCTGGGATGAGAGCTTACTTTTTTACTTTCACGCATAAGTATAAACGCATACATATGCTAACTTGGTTACATAAAAAAGTGCATATTTGGAGGCTTTCAACATATACAATCGTAGTTTATAGGGAAACGAGATCAAAGCCCATCTAATAAACGGAGGATGAGAAGAAATACTCTCAAGTCTCAAGCTCCGAGTAGCTCAATATACGAAATAGGTATGTGATATGTATGTATCGGCCAAGATGGAAATATAAAAGCATTACTAAGCTCATAAGTATCGGGAAATGTCTTTCGTTGGACCTATACTCTTTCATATACTGTATCGTATGCATGTACATACACAATACACTCTCAAAATGGGCTCCAACTCGTCAGACTGAACGTTTTGAGTTCCTTCTTGTTGGTTCTGGGTGTTTCGAGTCCAAATCTCAGTGTATGCATGTGTGTGTGTGTGTTATTGTGTAGAAAAAAGGCGCTCTAAGAAAATGACAAGGAAAAAAAGGAAGGGAACTTGTGTGTGTTTGTGTGTGTGTGTGTGTGGAGGAATTGCATGTTTTTCCTGGGGTAAAAGCGGATGTTCATTTCAGTAGTGAGAATGCTTTGTCAAATGTAATAGAATCATTTGTTTCCCGCTTTTGGGGATGAGATGTGAGATTTCCCGTTGTCAAAAAGTTGTTTCTTTGCTCAAATCCTTTCCCCTCCCTCGCACACTTACTAGGTCGAAAGTCGAGAACCGAAAGTCGTTCATTTGTACTTTTGTAAATAGTAAATAGCCATAGCAACAGTCGAGTTACTGCTCATGTGTTTATTTATACATGTACGTACATCCATAGAGTTCATTTCAATATAAAGTAAAGCATACCGCAGTGAGTATTGAGACGTGAATATGTACATACAGTCATCTTGTGTATATTTTTTTATGGTGATGGTGTTACTTATGGTGGTGTTACTTATTAGATTTTTAGTAGCTCAGCTCTATGTAATTTTCAAATCCGTTTCTTCAGGCGGAATGTTCGTTTTCATTTTTCATTTGTCGTTTGTAGCTTTGACTGTTTAGGCAGTTGGGAGTTTTGCACATTTATATAAATTTACCAATACGAACCGTTTTTATTACGTTTATTTGGGTTAATGCTCTACATCCGTAATTCGCATCGTTATCCCTGGATTCTATCCCGCTTTGAGGTTTCCTCATTCCTCACACTGTTTGTGCCTCGAGCGTTGTTTATCTAGCACCAACGAGCTAAAAAAAGAAGAAAAGTCATTCATGAGTAAAGGAAACCAAAAACCTAAAACGGGGTCTTAAATCCACGTAATCACTTTGTATCGTAAAAAAGGAAATTGAGAATGAAAGAGGCGAAAAGTATAAGAAAAAGGAAAAGAAAAAGAAAAAAAGGCGTGTAAAAATGTGGGCTTAAAATATCATGTTGAGATTTTGCTTGGACAGTAACGATTAATTTTATTTTCGGATTTCCCTTTTTCCTCGGTTTTCTGAGACATTTTTATATACATTGCAATAGGGAAAGTTGAGACACATTTAGGTACAGACCCCGACAAAAAAATGTTGAGTAAAAAGGGACACTTTGGTTTCTGATTTCGGTATTTCTTCAAGCCAATAAACATGTAACATTCAGCTTAGTTCAATATTTACGACTCCCCTTCATTTCCTCCTCTTTTAACTTCCCTCATCAGAAAAATCATGCAAATATGTTGAATTGTTTACCGTTTTTTAAAAGGGAACAAAATATCAATGGGAAAGAGTTAGAAGTGAAAATAATTACTAGCACACCTGGACTACTATGGATCTTCACGTGCAGAAAAAGCATCTTCTCAGGTTGTCCTCAACTGATTTTTGATATCCAAATTTGCAATTTTCCACGTCGCTTTGCTTTTAATACTAAAATGACGAGGAATGATGGGGAATTCGGACTATTCCATTGTGCAATTCAATCAATTGACTATAGGATGACACATGAGGAATGTAAAATTTTATTTATTATCCCGGAAAAAGAGAAACTGCGAGCAATAAATCTAATTCTTTGTGTCTAGTCTGTACCAAAGTTGGCAAGAATGGGACGACATGCACGTAAATATCCATTGTTGAGGAAGGATCGTATGGAGATTTTTTTTTTATGTGTAATGTGTATCGTACATCAGGGATGCCAAAAGCCATGGGAAATGACTCCAGCATCAACATCAACAGTATGCAGTATAAGCTAGGAAATAACAAAACTATGTATGTATATCTAATATGTACCTTTTCTGTGTGTGGATTTTTTGTTTGCTCGGGAGTCACATGAGAGAAATGGAATCGTTCAAGTTTCTCCACTGCCGTTCTCAATATACTGCTCACTGGTTTGGTGGTGGATGCTTTTAAGTTTGACAAATGATAAGATGATGGCGGTCGTTTGGCGAAACGCCATAGCGGACATCGTTTCCGGGTTCGTTTCCAACCGGAACAACACAACAGGGGGGCTTCTCGTTCCAACCCATGCACAAGTCACAACATATATATGTACAAACGCAATCGTGTAGCAGTATAGAGAGTACAGAGGAGCAAAGAGGAGCAGAGAGGAGAGAGAAGAGCATCAGGAAACCTCGGTCTCAGAGACAGAAATATGAAAAAACGTACGCACAAATACAAATACAACGATGGGATCATCAAGCGAGTGCGAGATATGTAATAATATGTACCTACAATGTACATGGACATTTATTCGATTGACTTTTAGTATTTAGTGTATTTAGCCCTATTGACATTTCTGGCCTTTTATCTCGTGTCGTCGTTGATTCGTTACTTACGTGTATCCGTTATTTGTTCTTTGTTCTTGTTCGTACACGACCAACAACCACAGTCGTGATTTGCCATTTTAGCCATTTGCCATGTCAATGCATGAGTAAAACCCAATGCTTGGTCATTACATGTCAGGCGAGTTGAAAAAAAACTCCACCGTTTTTTTCCTTTAGATTTTTACGCCTTTACTCGAGCAAAAAAAAGCTATTTTACTCTCTCCAGTCTGGAGTTGGAATTGGAGTTGTAGTTGAAGAGAGTAGTCTAGAGACTGGCGCCTTTCCTTGCTTCGCTCCGATGAAACTTTTCTTTTCCCTTCGAGTCACTACATTTGTAAATAAAATATATATGTACTTTGGGTAAAAATAAAAGGCTGGCTAAACACGGATGCAAATGATAAAAATATGTTGCGTGGGGGGAGTTCAAGTTGGGGAAAGCCAAAGCGAAAAAATGGCAAGTTGATGTGAATATTTGTGTGTTTATGTGTGATGAATAGTATGTATTATTTTGTTTACACGTACTTACACTATTTCATTCACAGAATATTTGAGCTGTACGACCGATTTAAAATGGCGAGGGTCTCTCTATACTTATCGTATGTGTATATACTCTGTACAGATGACTTTGAGACTTTGACTGTGGCTCTTTGACTTCCTTCACAAATCATCATAGCATTCGTAAATACAGATACGTATCGTATTCGTATGCACACAGTTGATATATGTGTACAAAGAAAACAAAAACAAAACTAGTGCCAACAAAGTATAGGAAGGAAAACTTGTTCGGCGTTCCGAGGGACTGCCTGACAATCAGCACAGCTCATTTATCATTTTGTTCTGTAGCAAGTACTAGCAAGAGTAAGCTGATGTAGTAGGTAACTTCATCTTTTTCAATGTGAGTAAATGCTTGTACGTCAGGGCAAGTTCATTGAATAGTCATAGTTTCGGAATATGTGTAACCTTTTCAAAATATCTCTCCCCCCTCCCCAGCAAAAAACAGGATCCACAGCAAAATTAGAACAAAAATATTATGAGGATCCTAATTAAAAGTGTACAGCCTTGTACATGTATGTTCGTCTACGATTGTTTTAAAGGGATTATACATACGTTCACAATTGAAATAAATAAAATGGTAGAACCAGAACACCCGAACAGTCATAATTAACAAAGAAACCTTGAACCTCTGTGATAACGAGTTATTATTCTTTGACCTAGAAATATATCCTGAATAGTGGAGTGACATGTAGAAGTTTCCATTATGTAGACCCAACTTCAAATGTCACACCGACACACACGTGTACATTTTATAATTGTGATTCCAATGTTTAGTTTTAAAAGCGCATGTAACTGTTTCCACTCAATGACATTTAAATTTGCCAACAAGATAATTATTTTCTTGTACTTGACTGAGCAGTACATTTGAAGGAATTGTAAGAAATCCGTCGTTGTAAATCAATTTTATGTGCAAACAATGTCAAACTCGATTAATGTCATGTATTTTAAAATAATTTTTTCGTTTACAATTACACGAATATCTTTAGTAAACCTTATACCATTAGAATTTTCTGGGAAATGAAGTTGTCTCACTATATTTCTAATTTGAATGTACAAAATGCAACTGTGGGTGGGGGTGGGATTCTTCATCCTTTGGGAAAAAACAACAACAACGTTTCCATCACCACGAACGATGGAAATTTTCATCCAAAAATGAAAAAATAGAATATACTGGAAAGAAAGAAAAACAGGACCAAGTGTAAAATTAACTATTAAATAATCGTTGAAGTACGGCGTACACTCAGAATCCCCATTATATTGCCCATTAATACGTTCCATTAAATTTTTTATATCCTCATTTGAGCCCTGTTCAAATGTATAGTCTTGGATTTTTGTCGCTTTTTTATATTCTCCTCTTTCCTCATCAACATTTTTCTGAATCACAACTGTACTTAAAATAATAAATGACTACCAGATATATATTTAAGCATTGGATTTGTTTGTAGTCATGTCCATGGGTGAAATGCTTTCAAAGCTTGTGACTAAATATATAAATATATAGAGAATACGGATTGATATGTAACTAAATCAATAAAAATGAAAGGGATACACACATGTAGATGAGTGATGCAATAATATACGCGTAATATCTATCTGTACCCTATGTATAAGAGAGGAACATATTTAATTGGTGACTATTTAATGTAGTGCAGTGTGTTTCACTCTTGTAGCCCGATTTACGATAGCAATTAGACTCGACTAACCGTGCGGTTCCCTGTAAACAGAAGAGAGCAAAGAGTTTTGTGTACATATTTCTATTTTATCCATTATTATTGTGGTTGTTGAGTTCTGGAAATTTGAAGTATACAAGTAAATTATATATAAATAGTATACATATATATATAAATACTATTGAGTCGTTGAGTGGTGGATAGTGTTTTACTGTTGCTATACGATATATACGACACTGCAAGTTGTTTTCAAAAAGTGTGTATAAAAAAGTGCCGAGTGGAAGTGGAAGCCGAGTGGCAGTTATTTGGTTGGGTCTCTACACACTTTTTTTTGTTGAGAGAAGAGAAAGTAAGAGAGAGAGAGAGAGCGAGAACATTTTAGTCTTTTGCCGTCTTTAATGTGATTCAGCTGATACCATCTGAAGAAAGAGAAAAAAATGAAGGTTTTCGCATCTTTGTTGCTCGCAATTATTGCTCTTTTATACTTAATAGGCACTCAGTCCACCATTTATGGCTATAAACTGGTGAGATACTATCACTTTATCTAGCGCCTTCTCTCTTTAATAATCACCAGACGGACATTAAAACTGTTTGGAAGGGACTCGAGTTGAATTCATCACATATACTTTCTTTTTTTTTCCTTCCCTTTTTCTTTTTCTCTCTCCATACAAAAAAAAATCAACTACTTTTCACTTCTCACTCGACAGCAGTCACATATTTCCTCATAAACTCATAACACAAACATATTAACACTTTTTTTATTCACTCTTTCCCTCTTGTAAACTGCCATTATTTCATTTTAATACACACACTTACACACACACCCCAACGACATTTCCTTTTCATTCCACAAAATCCTTTTCTCCCTTTCCTCTTATTTATACAAAGCTGACGTTGGTTTCATTCCTTCTTTCCCTTTCATTTTCAATTTCACTGATTATGATAATATAGACTAAGCGAATTACCAGTGAGCATTTAATCGAAAATATGACTTTTTTTACTTTTTAAATCGTTTTTTTCACAGGTAATTGATCCGGTGGAGTATGCCGAGTTGGAGGGACTGGACACGTACAATAGACGAGCCAAAAAATGTAAGCAACATCTCATTGTCTCTCCACAATTGAGACTTGAGAAGATCATTTATCGTTAAATTTACGGGATGTAAAATGGAATTTTTAAACATTTCAATGGCACCCGATTCAACCGAATCGTCATGATATGTCTTATTTACCAAAAAACTACATATACAAATTCAGCAAAATTTCAAAATCATCCATAACTGAAGAATCAAAAGAATGAAGAGACTTTTTTTTGAAGTATTTAGTAGAATATAATATAGAATGTAGGGGTTAAGAAATTAAGGATGTGCGACATAATTACGTTGGTCACATTCACTTCATGGCCCTTGTTTGACTTACATGTTGTTTACAGCTAAAGTTAAAACGTAGAAAAATCAAAGCAAGTGTCAACAGTTTTATGGGTTTTTTTTCGTAGTATTAAATAATTACACTTGTAAAGTGTAAAAAATGTGAGTTTCTAAAATGCTCCTTTTATACGACGTTCAAATGCTGCAAAACAACATGTTATTATTTTAAATAATTAATCTTCTCATTGTTCTGCACGCAGCACAAACAAAACAATAATAATAATCAGGCAGATTTCCTGTTTTTTCTCTTCATACATATTACATACATGCTTTTTTAGTGCATTTTAGTCATTGAATTTTTTATTTCTGTAGCTAGAAATAATTTAGGTTGAGAGTATTAAAATAGTAATAGTTATATGGATTTATTTATTTCTGTACTTAATCGTTCCTTAAACTCGTTCTCTTAACTGTGCACTGACTCATGAATACTCGAATAAATACGACAGTACAAAATACAAATGGCATGATGATCCTGTTCATTTTATTGTAATTGCCAATTGCTCTATGAAATACAGATAAATAAATGGTAAACACTCGTAAATTCCCATTCTTTCTTGTACATCTGCGGAGTAGCGGAGGGGTTTGTTTTGGTAATTTAATAAAGTACTTGCTATTTTTTTTGGACCATTTTCATTCCATTAGTATTAGTCGCATGATTCATGAAGGAATATTCCTTCGTTTAATTTCTTCGTTTGGATTGATTACATCATCATCAATTAGACTGCCATCATTCCAGTGTACAAATATCTGAACATACACTACAAATAATGTAACACCAAATGCATGCAGCAGCAAGGAAAAAATGAGTTCTGTATAGTTTGTTGTCATTTCATTCTGAACTAATGAGTTATTTTAGGTGAATCGGAGAAATTTACGCTCATTGCCACACCACCATCAGTGTGTTTATTCGTATTCGTATGTGCAGGGTAGACAAAAAAATTAGTAATTTATTACGTATGGTGAGTGTGTGCTCCGTGTTGAAACTGTAACTAAAACCTGAAACTGATCCTCTCCCAAGTTCACCATCCCTCTTCTATCTTGCATCTCCACATGGCACTATAGCACCATGCTTTTCTACTGTGAACAGAGAGAGAGAGAGAAAGAACCCAGAAACAGATATTGGTGCGTCATAAATACAACGAATGAGACATTAGCATTCCTTTTCAACGTTAATGATAAAGATAGACCCGCAGAGCATTATCGAAGAACCCCAAAGAAAAGAGACAGGGAGAGAGAGAGAGAGATGAAGAGACAGTGGAATGACAGGAAGTTGGCCAAATGGAGATCAAAAGGTCGATGATTAATGAAGTGAAGAGAACGATGACAAAAATTTCAAACAGGAGAGAGACAGGTCACTTCCGAAATGAGGAAAAACTTCATCAATTTCTCCAGTTTCGTGTTTGCTTATCGCTGTCGTCGTCCGTCCGTCCTCCTCTGTTCTGACTCTTGATGCTGATGCTGATGGGGTTGGGACTGAAACTTTGGTGCTTTTCAGGTTCCTCTTGCTTTCATACGTCTTCGTAAACAGTTACAATACCAGTACAGTACAGTACAAAAAACAACATTGGGCAGTTTGACTTTGCCTTTGTATCAGGTTAACTTTAGTCTAACAATAAAATATGTAGGCTATTATAAAATCCACATGCAAAAAAAGCGTTTCCACTCTACATGCATAAAATCTCATGTATATGTATCTGTATTTATGTACAGTTTTACATGCCCAGTTTTGTGACGTCCGTTTGAGTCATTTGGTGTGAGGTAATTTGGACATTAAACAAGGAAATGGAAATAGGGAACAGAGAGAGAGAGAGACAAACGGATTTTACAACGAGTTGTAACTTTCCCCACAAAAAGCACTAACGATCCAATTTTGACTGTACAATTTTGTACATGCAGATATCTACATAAATACTAAATGAATGCACACGTTACTCGGATTGTGAATCTAATCGTAAGCTTCAAAGAAGTCTATTATGGTCTATATTATTGGGTCGTCTGTTCGGCATTTGTGATCGTGAGATCGTAATTCATTGTATATTGTTCTAATGGGAAGTCATCAAAGGAGAGAGAGAGAGAGAGAGAATCGGGAAACGTTCCAGTCACAAACGGTCCCAAAAGTCGCTCAAGTACAAACGCCACAAATGTGAATGTCATTAAAACTATAGATGTGAATGTAGTGTCGTAAACTATCAGTAGGTATTCTCATTCGTATCCGTCAAATGCTTTGTTTTGTTGGTTTCTCACCCCAGCCACACAGCTAGTAAAGTAAAGTAAAGTAAAAAAAGTAATCCCGAGCATCAGGAGACAAACAGAAAATAAATCATGGAATTTCCTCGTTAATGTCTTGGACTCGACTAAAAATTTACACATTTAAATAAATCCAAACCCTATATCTTTGCTTCACTTTCTCAAAGACTCACAATTGACAATGACTGCTGGAAAACGTAACTTGAGCTCACAATAATTAAAATAAACAATAAAAGATAATCGGAAAAGCTCAAGCTATATGTGAAATGAAAACTTGTAAGAAATACATATACAAGTACATATATATCTGTATATTATGTATAGAAGAGAAAAAGTTGGGGAAGATTGTAATAAACTTGAGTAAAGCCTTGAGTCTACAGTTCTATACACCGACAAAACAAATATCCGACAATAAATCCACCCTTTACTAAGTCAAAAACCACAAACCTCAAGCCACCAGCACAGCACAACTTTACTAAGTCGACAAGAAGAATTTCACCATTTTTTTCATACTCTCTCTCTTTCTGTCCTATCTGGCCGTCTTTGACAATCCTAAAAATGTTTCACATCCACGCCTTTCTTGTCTTTTTCAGAGTGTCGAACATGTCGCTCGATCTTCTTTTTTTCTTCTCTCTCTTCCTACGTGGTGTATTTATGTTACACAGTCAACCAAAACCCATGAGAAGTACATAAGTCTCTATATGTAGAACTAAACCACATACAGATATACGAGGAGAGCTAGAAAATTATGTCACTTGTATTTTTTTCTTGATTGAAATGAGATAGAGCCGAATGGTTATAGTATGTATGGGAGAGGCCCAAGGCCAACTTGTGTGCAAAGTCTCAGGTCACTCCC
>JAIUND010001079.1:0-43179 GCA_034699125.1 Gisinianus flammeolus
GTCCCCAATTCTTGGGACATGTTGCATGGGAATAACATCTCTAAGGAATTTAAACTTTGATTTTATATGCCCATTGCAAGCTTCCACAACCCATCGACTTTTTGTGACTAATCTGGAGGCGTTAGCCTCTTCAGTTGTATGTTGCTTCATCCTCTTTTTGAGATAGGATGGCATGTGCGTAAATAAGCCAATGGAGTCGAATTGCAGAGAATGTCTGTAGCCTCGATCGACAAGAAGAATATCTCCTTTTTTAAGCCAGTTCCTCAACGGCTTACCTTCACCTTTAAGCTCGTTCATGATGCAATGGGCATCGTTGTTTGGCCCATCTGCAAAATATGGACCGTGCCCGTCGAGGATCCAGCCGGTTGGAGAAACCAGCTTAATTGGCTTAACAAGATGTCTCCCTTTGTGCATGGAGTAAGTGAGACGAAGTACCCGAAAGTTTAAACTTTTTGGTATGTAACAGTACGTTCCATCAATGATGAGAATAGCCTTTTTATTGTCAGGATTTGCGTTGTACAATTGCTGGGCAAAATCAGACACATGATTTTTTACGTAGTCTTCATTGGTCATCGAGTTCAAACCGAGATAATGAGGAACAAAGTGTTTTCAAGGGACACAATATTGTATCAATTGGCATACTTACAGCTTGTCTAGATTAATATTCAAACATCGCTCTCAGAAATTCTTCTGATAGCCCTTATTTTTACAACAAGCAAAACAAGTCGACTATGTGACAGTTACGTTGATTAACTATTTTGCCTTTAATGTAGGAATAGACCTTATTGAATTGTTCCTTTTTAAATGAGGTTAATGTTACCATATCTTCGTCGGAAAAAGAATCCATGTCTTCCCATGTCGATTTTCGCGAAATATTTGAGACCTCATGAAAGGCTGTCAGCCAACGAATCGCCTCATTACTGCTGATGTCTAATTTTTGCTTAACGGAAATTAGGCCGTCAGCCAATTGTGGCAACAAGTGTGATTTGGTGTCTAGATGCATTCGACAACATCTTAAACCAGGCTTAATGTATAACTTGTCGGTCGATGACTGAAATACTTTTACTCTCGCTGACAGACTAAGATCTGTCAAATTATCTCCACCTTCGCAAATTATGCACGATCTTTTCCTTCTCTGAAGAACTACAGAAAAAAGCAATGTTTCACCATTCTCCTCTCTTTCAACGACGTTTTTTGCTCGCTCGTGGCAGTTTTTACAAACCTTGTCCCCGACTTCTATTGGCTTGTCATCCATTTTAGGACCCTTTTGATGCAGAATTACCACTTCATGTAGTCGTTTTCTTTGTCAACCGTGTTCAAAAGTCGAGGGACAAAATCCTTGTTGCACACATAACATGGATCTAAATTCTTTGAAGACTTGACAATATGTTTGTGGCAGTTCATGCACACACGATGCGAATTGTCAAAGTCTTTCTCCTCTAATTGGTTTTCTGACCGAAGTGTGTTTGCAGCGACACAAAGTTTTTGGCCCGACTCAACAATACGCCTCACTAATTGGGAGGCAAACGACTTGCCGCATCCAAAGCACTCTACTCGTGCTACCTTCGAACCTGAGCCGTTGGTTGAGCTTTCAAGCCTCATAGCATGTCTGAGCGTCACACCCTGAACGGGAAGGGTGCCGGTCATTGCGCTATCCATGACTTCACTTGCCCCACGTGTACCAAAATGGAGGCTAGGCTCACCTCCATCTCCCTCTCGCATTAAGCCACCTGGTCGAGGCCGAGGGTTGCATCCCCTCAGGGGGTGGGTAAGGTCCTCTGAAAGACAGGGTGGTTGGGACTTCTCCGGCTCCATCGCCTCACCCCCGCCTTCTCCAGGATACTCGTATGGGCACGGACTTTTGGATAACGAGGGTGGTCCCCTTCCCGTGCCACGAGCGCCCCTTCTTTGAAGGATTGGTTGCCTTACTCCTTAGATTAAATATTATTTCCATCCCGATTACTCAAAGTGATAGTCATATACTTTATCTTTTAAGGGGATTTTTAGGCCCCTGTCCCTGCCTAAGCCCTAAGGGGAAGCCATGAGTGATACAACAAAGCTCACCGCAGTGACCACCACAGCCACTGCCCTAATGCTGGTGGTATCGTAGCACAGCAGTTTCTGCTCCAAAGAGCAACCGCGGCACCACCAAACCGTCGGTGTGAACTTGCCGCACCACTCATGGCTACCCATGCCTGGGACTTGGTTATAGCGCCAAGTACTCGCTTCTAAATCTTAACCTATGCCCTAACCAGTATTCTGTCGTACACGTGATATGATGTTTAGTCATGTTAAAGAATACGATGTATGTATCTGTGTATGTATGTAGAAATAACAGAAGAATATGTGTATGTACGTAACTTTAATAACAATACGTGTATGTATGCATAAATAATAAAAACATATGTGTGTGTTCGTGCATAAATAATAAAATATGGACATTTGACCTTTAATTTCGGTTTTTGGGGTATAAGAGGTCAATCTATAATTTCTAGAGGATTGACCCCGTGGTAACTATTGTTCAGCTCGTCATTCCCCGCCGAATGAGTCTAATATCGACCAAATCGGACAAACTTTAATTTGTGACCTTTGACGTGACCCAGAGGTCAAAATAACAGACCGATTTGTCTGAAACTTCTCGGGGGTGTTCTAGGGTCACTAATGAACACTCACAGCGAGTTTCGTAATCCATAGGAGCGGGAATTTTCAGCCAAAGTGTGCCATGTCCTTTAATTGGGCGAATGACTATTTCAGTTCAGATTTCAGTTTTTTCCCCGATTTACACATGTACGTAACTGTGATTTTCTCTAGATATCCTTGATTACACAACATCTTTTTTTTCGTGTAGGATGCGGCTGCGGTGTTTTTCATCAGTACTTTTGTCCGTACTATGGATTTCTCACACCATTTCCGCCACAAGTATTTTTAAGAGAAGTATTGCCGAGACACCAGTGGATGTGAATGTGGCTTTTGTGGAAGCTGCTGCTAAAACTTTAACTCAAGATCGATTCCTTGGTGATACAGTACTAATACAAAGAATGGATCGTATTAACTCCAAAACTCATTACAAATCCATAGTTGAGTCTGAGAAAGGAAAAACATATTTCACAACGGAGAATAATGATGCTAAGAAATCCGTCATTGTTCTAGGTGTGACATCGTGACATGCATTGTTGGAATTTCATTATTTTTCCGTCAAATAAGTACTTACATGTAGACCACAGGTATATATGTATATTCATCAAATGTTTTTTCTTTTAAATGTGTGTTGCAGATGATAAAGAGGATCAACTACCCTCAAAGGGTAAAAAAAGAACCTACGTAGTACTCGTACGTCAAAAGGGAGAAAAATTATATTATCCATTGTACGCGTACATAAGGTAAGTAATAATTTGTGTACATACATACATAATTATACACATATTTCATGCATGTTTTACGATGATTTGTATTCCCTTATGTATGATTTTAATAAACAAAATGTTATAGAAAGGTTTTACCATACGATGATCCAGCAGACGCTATTACAATCAATAATGAGAAAGTGCGAATCGAATGGGATAATTGGAATTTAAGATGGGATTTCAACAGTCAAGCCCGAGCTTTTGGTTGGACGACTTGCATTGAGAGTGTATTTGTATCATGTAAAGACAAAAAGGGCGAGATTAGTAATTCCGGTGGACATGACTACAGTGGAGAAATGAAAACTCCAGAGATCATCATCCAGGCCTCAGATTTCGGAGGAGGTGTGACAAAATCGGATGTCAAAAAAATTGAGTGGGGGCTCAATGTAATTGCCAAGTCGGATGCCAAATCGAAAGTATTCAAAGAGAATAAGGAAACTGGTCAAGCATCGTGGAAAGCTGCGGAGAATGATGGTTCTGGGACCACAAGCGGTGGGGATATTGATGATGTTCCGGATTTCTTTGCAGATTTGGATGATTCCATTGGGGATGCTCGATTTGTTGCCGATAGTGTTAATGCAGGCCAAGTTGGTCCAGAAGGACCCGCAGGTAAATGAAAAAATGTAATCCCTCTCGATCCATACTGGATTTGTTTTCTATACATTCAATTTTTTAATTATGTAGTCCATATATATTTATACTATATTTGTTACTGTAAAACTTTTCTTTATTTCCGTATTTTTTGTATAGCAGGAACAGAGGATCAAGTGGATCTTAATAGTCAAATTGGTTGGCTAATACACACCCTCTCAAAGAAAGAGAAAATGCGGGAATTACCCAATTTAGTCAAGTATTTAGAAAATACTTTTGTCGGTTTTGGAAAGTGTAAACAAGTTCAATTGACCACTGAAATGCTAGATGAAATCACGACACCCGGAGATGCTATCGATTTTTATTTATCTGCTCTGCGTAATCAATGTTCTTCCAAGCACATTGGTCATCTTGATAGACTTTTTGCCGAGAATTTATTGACAATTAATGGAGATAAGACGTTATCCGTCCCATCCTCCAATCCACTCTTGTAAGATATTTGACTGAAGTATATATAATAATATAGAGATACAACAAAAAATAATGATTTTTTTTACATAAAAATATTTGGTATATTTTATTTGTCATATTGAAGGAAAGTGGCCAAATGGACGGAGAAAGAAGAAGCGGATGTATCGAAAGCATATGAATTTGCAATGTTTTCCCAAGTGTTTGCTCAAGAATTGGTTTCACCAACTCCGGACACTGTCGCTCCAGACGGAACAAAGATTTCCCGGAATATCTTTACAATTGTGAGCATGTCTCTTCATACGGTGGGTCATGTGAGTCGCTATGCCTCAGCTCATTTCATCATCTTTTCCCGAAATGTGATACAAACATTGAAATCTGCAAATACCAAAGCACTCCAAGACTACAATCGTATCAAAATGTGCACCGAGTGTACGGCAGAAGAAAAGGAAATTGCGGAAGCGAATATTTTCACTTTACAAGCACTACAATTATTTGTTCTCACGGGGCTCAATCAAGTTATAAAGGGAGAAGATCCTGTCACTGCATATGAAGCATTTTACAATAGAAAGAAAGCCACCATTGCCGAAAAAACAAGGCCTTTTATACAATAATGTCTCATTCCTATATATACATTCATATAATTCAGCAGTATATATGTACCACTGTCAAATAATCAATGGAGATAATAAATGATCACAGTTTTAATGCATTGAGATTTATCGAGTTGCTTTTTTGGAGAAGGAGACAAATATGTGATTTAAGGAATGTATTATATAGAGCACACTTTTTATATTTTTAATCATATATATCAGACGAGAGAGTTATATTTTTTATTCATATTTTGGGCAACACTGACAATAAGGTTTAATAGTGTTTAACATAGGTTCAGTATGTATAGTGTTGTGGTAACTTTTTATATATTTAATATAATATCTGAGCACATATACATTTATACACCATAATTTCATTGTTTTTTTTTGTCGAGTATATAGATTAATAAGAGTAAAGCATATTATAATGATTGTAGGTATGTATATATTTCATTAGGAGATTCTTATATGTTTACATGATTGCAATATTCTAATTTCATTGAAAGCAAATCAATCAAATCAAAAAAGAAGGTAGTTATAAGTTAATAACTGAAAAAACAAAACAACTGCGCGGAAAACATTGTGAGAAAGATTGTCCATTGTTGTTTGAATAAATTATTATTCTCTCTCTATCCCTAAACTCCCTATGTATATTTTCTTTTGTATACAAAAAGAAACTTTCATTCAAACATAAACTGATAAACTGACAGCTAAAATGCTAGAGGAAAGTATACATTTTGATTGTTATATTACAATATATACTTATGTAATACAATATTGGATTGTAACGCGATAACATATTTTTCTCTCTCATTTCAACACATATTATTACAAGTGTTATAGTATTTATTCTCTAAATAATAACCATTTTATTCATTTAAAGATAATATATAACAACGACAACCATAATAAGTATTAATTAATTATATAAATATCTATAATATGTAAGTAATACACAGCAGGTAACGAGAAGGGATTATGGATTGTTTAAGTGCACAGGAACAATGCTCAACACATTTGCTATCAATAGATAATGTTAATGTCTAAGGTAAAAAATGGAATTCTGTGAAGATTTGAAGATGTTTCTTTTTAAACATGCTTATAGATTATTATAATATGGTATATAACATGGTAAGCTTCTTGTTTTTAAAGCTTTATGTGTGTATAAAGATCAATATGATGTAAGTATATAACACATTAATTTATAGATACATTCATGATGCAGCATTCTCTTTTCGACAGTTGCTTTTTTTTCTTATTCTTCTTTTTATACAATCGCGAATAGGAAAAAACAGAAATTAGATCTTCATTTTCACAAAAACAAATTTTCAATAGGTACATACATTGATAAAAATGAGTTTCTTATAATTTCTAGCAATAAATAATATGTATAGTATATTATTTTTTATTCCTTTCATAAATCATAAACGAACTCACACACATTTTTCCGTTCTTTCTTCCACTCTCATTTTTTTGTTATACATACACATTTTAGATTTTAATGTTTCTTGAAAGGCATGTACATGTACACTATATAAACAATATAATTAATACAAACAAGCGCTTCTTACATAAATACATGTTTATTTTCCAGCTTGAGTTATTACAGATTTGTATTTTTGTTTTACGAGAGATTCTCAATATAAACTTTTTTATAACGAATGTCAAATGTCTCCACATTATAACATTCTGCCACCTGTTTTTTTGTATATGTATGGTGAACTGTGTCTTTTTTCTGTTTCTTTTTTTCCCCCATATATTGTTCAGTGACCCCGCCGTTCACTCAAGAAAAATTCTATCGTTCACTGTTTACAAACGTTTATTTTTATTATTTTTTGCTAAGCATTAGATATTTAAAATGACTCCACGAGAGATATTATGCAAGAATTTATTGAAATATTATTATTGGATATATATCTATACATTGGTATCTTACTATATAGTGGTATGTACTTGCAATATTAATAATAAATATAGTATGTTTTATCAGGACTTTTCTTTTGATTATACATTGTATTTCCTGTCATCCACAGAAATGTTTAAAATAGTAGTACTTTGAATGCACATTTGTCATACTTATTTTATGTAAGTATAGTATATATATTTAATGCGAAAAAGGTATTAAAAACTTTTTAAAAGGTAGGCCGAACATATATTTTATAACATTAAATAAAGAAATATCTTATATATATACTCTTAAATATTTTTTAATAGGTAATTAATTTTGTAGTATGTCAATATTAGGTACTTAAATTATTATTTAAATACAATAAATATGCTTATTACTCGTATAGGTAAATATCATAATAATGACACAAAATGTGTGAATGTATATTATGTATGTATAGGTATATAGGTATAGAGATAAGTAATAATTAGATAATTAAGCGTGCAATAATATAGCTCATTTTGAATGGTATGGTTTGTTTCTAATTGAGATTGTAACATACTTTGTAAATATCTATATAGAATGAACTATATTTGTATATTTAGAAATAATATTTATTAAATACTTATTTGTCTTGCTTAATAGTATGTATGTAATTACTTATAGCTATACATTTTTCATTCCGCATCTTACTCGAAACTTTTTACCCGTGAATTGACATTATTAATTATTACTTACAAGTAATTTTGTATTTATACCTATGTATAAATGTATGCATGTTATATTATAGTAAGTATTACTAAGTATTTATACACTTTTTTAACGAGTAAAAGAGAAAATCTTTCAAAACGAGATAGAACATTGAGCACTGGATGATTAGAAAATTAAAATAGGCTTTATATGTACATACAAAAAGAGAATAATTAAGTTTTCTTGTTGTTGCTGTTGTTCATGTCAATAGAAAAAGGCTTAATAATGCTTAATCCTATATTTGTCTAAGCAAAATTTGATTTCATCCTCATATATAATTACATTATTCTTTTTGCCTTTCAAAATTTGACTCATGTAGGGTATATATATTATATATATGCCTGTAATAATTTTATTCTATAATTTAAACTTGCTCTCTGCATATGCTGTCTCACTCGTTTTAGCGAACAACTGATTGATTACTCGAATGAGTCTCCACACGATTCGACTCTGTTGCTCTGTTGTTTGCACTATTTCGTCTATATACTTTCTATTAATATCTCAATGAGATTCTCATATACCATTCAATACATTTTATGTCGTGTCACAACTCACAGGGTTTTATTATTATTATTATTATAAGTGTGTTTTTATGTAGTCTCTTTAAATTTTTCAGTTTCACTGCTGACTATCATACATCGTAGAGGTATCATTCAGATCCAACTAGAGCCCATGGGTTCAGTTATTTGGGACTAAACTCTAGTAAAATTAAAAGGTACACATACATATACATATAATATGATATAGAAGAGAGAAGAGTAGAAGAGATTTCTACTGAGGCATTTTTATCATCACGTGGTCAAAGGTTAAAGGTCACGTCTTACCATTCACATTCTCACACATATATACATATACATTATCTGTATATTATTATATATTCGGTACTCCTCAAACTTCCTATAGTTTTTTTTATGGTTTCACGTACTTAACTATATGTCTCAACAAAAGGAAATTGTAGTATACATACTATACAAATCAATCATTTTTCTAAATTCTAATCCTAATAGTTTATATTTGTATATAATTTCATACTAATTCAGAGTCTATATAGATACACATATTTATGTGTATTTGAGAGCATTATTAGGGGTAATGTATCCTTTCTACATATAAGAATACATATTGAGGATAAATATTGAGGATTGAGACTGATTGAAATCAAAATTAAATGAGATGATTTTCATCTCCTAATTTACATACATATACTACAGAATACAGACACACATACAGAATTAAGGGAAATACTATTATGTATTATTAGGAGAAACGAGAGTATTATAACTTGCTATATATTCATTTTTAAGTAGAGGTATATAAACATTACGTACATTTGTCATTTTGAATGCCACTTGCTCCAATGTGTATAGATAATATTGTAAATACTATATCCTTATCCAATTTGACTATATACTCGCCACTTTCACGCTCCTGTCCAACTTTTCCAAACCTATACATATCCTGTACATATTATAGAAAGAGAATTTCTCTCAGAGAAAGTCTATCTACCTTTAATATCGTTTCTTGATGACACACAGTTCATAGTAACTTGTTATTATTAATAAGTTATTACGAGGACACACAATTGAGAGCTTGTCTACATTTGAGTACAAAAAAACTTTCCCCTGCTATATGTATCTACAACTAGCCATAACATAATTATCATAAATCACTGGGAAATTAAACGCGGTACATTAATACTGACTAAGCTTTTCCTAGAAACGATGACTCTGACAACGTTGGTATTCAAATCAAACCGAGATTACCACTGTATACTCATACATTTTGTATATAGTACACATTTATTTCTATCTCTATGCAGATCCAAAATATGAGTTTAGTTGGGTTTTTTTTTGGCAACATATCTATTATATATACATTTAGACTACATGTGTAATTACACATGTTTATTATGATGAAATTATGTTGTAGGTGTATATTAATTATAGGAAGTAAGAAGGAGTCGCGAATAGGATGACATATGATTACTCTTGTTTTTTTTAATAATTTATATAATATATTTTTGGCCAAGCATACGGAAGTTTTATGAATATCTCTCTTTTTTCTTTCACATAATATATTACTTCTTTTCTCATGTTGAATTTGAATTTAAAATCAATTGATTGTATACTATATATAATGTATATATATGTATTGTATATGATTCTACTCATCAGACTGCCGACAACTGATGTCTTTTTCTTTTACTCTGGTATTGTAAACATTATAAATCTATTCTTTATTGGTCTTTATAACATACGCGTATACATCCTTAGATGTGCTGAACATATTCTGGATTGAGGAAGGAGAAGCCACCTATAATTGTATAAAAGAGAAAACGAAAAAAATTACATTCGAGTACTATCATCAAAAAGTAATTTTTTATTGATAAGGATGGAAGGATTTTGTCTAGTCTATAGTGCTTTTTACCAAATTCCGTTTGATCCAAGTTCATCATAAAGAGCTTGTCCGTGGGAGTTAATTCGGTCTTCTCTGTTGTAAACTGTTTATCAAAGTTGCTCACATCTTTCCTGTGTTTCTGTAAAATTTAACGAGTAAAAGAAAAGCACCAAAATGAGTCATCATAATATCATGTATGGTCTAGTGTACGTACGTGTACGTACGTACATTCAATCTGTAAAAAAATAGGGAGATCATGAATTTGTGAATTATTTGGATGAAAAAAAAAAAAATAATAATCCAGGAATCAGCTTCGGTCATTTACAGCCGAAATCATTTTAAATAAAGAATCATAGAAGAATAAAAAAAAATATAAACAAATGAAAAGATGTGTGTCAAAATCTACCTTTGTTTTTTGAGTCAGGTTAAACGTACAGCAGCCGTACTACGGCTTAATAACCATGCATTTTTCAGTTTCAGTTTCAAATTTAGCACGGCTTAAATAAAATGATAAAAATAGTAATGTTTTCTCTTTCTCGAGGCGGAGGTTTCGATGAAAAAATGTTCAAAAAAGTACATTTTCGTTTTATTGTAACTGGAAATCAATTTTCGTGATTAATTAAATGTGTCAATTAACAAAGGAATGTAGCTTCCTATAATTCTTCATGTCTTAGTGTATACTTACATATTACATAAATATGTATTATAATATATTTTCTATTCTAGTTTCTATATAATCTGAAATTCAGATTCTATAAATACAGATACGATACATAACACATAATACGAATGAATGAATATTTTTATTATATTAGTTAAGTAAGTAAATGCAAAAAAATGATTATTGCTTCTTTCAGGTGTGTGTGTGTGTGCGTGCACAATAGACTAAAGTAATTTAATGATTAATGTACGCATGTAGGTAGTTTTAATTACACTGCTTAATATGCATCTTCAATGAAGTAAATATATACCCTTTAAATTGATAGCATATAATACATAATATGCGCGTATTGAAGTTTATAATTCATCCACCACTCTTATATAGATACTTCCCTTTTAAGAAGGACCTTCTTCACTCTCTAGACTCTAGAATCTAGAGTGCATTTTAAAGCTATAATGACTAAACAACTTGTATACGCATCATATAGGATATCAATAATGATTGTTGTTGTAGTAAAAAATAATATTATTGTTTTGTATATTTTTTTACTGACTAATCAAATCATTATTTAAGTTCAAATTACTTGAGCTAGCTTAAAAAATAAATCGTTTGATTTTAGTGTATTAGACGTATACAACCTTTTATAATATAAAGGACGTCAATTTTATCCACAAATTACCTCAAGTGTGTGTGGTCGTGTTTTATTTATTAATTATTTATTGTTATTATTACATATTAGCATCAAGGCTTTGGCAAGATAAAAATTCCTGTTCCCATTTACCCTTTCATTTCATTTTGATTTTTTTACTAGTTTCATTGAAATACATATATGCGTCTCATATATATATATAAACTCAACTAAAAAATAACAAATAACCTTTATAAATAGGTAATACTTGACATTTTACGCGAAAAAAAAAACTCTTGTACTTTTGTATTATTCCTATTTTCTTTTTTGATTTGCCAAGTCGCAACAAACTGATTATTCAATTCTACATATTATAATCTTTCAATGTTTCCTTTTTGAAATTTTAATATAAAAATTTCTCACTGACAACTTTTGCTCCATATAACTCCTTTAACGTGAGACTAGATTCACTATAGACATTTATAATGGAAAACTACAAATAAGATATTTTCCTGACAGTTTTTTTTCAAAGATTTGTGTACTCGGCCGACAAACCTACTAAAATCATATTATTAACAATCTTAATAAGGCTCAATAATAATAATAATTGTAAAACAATAGCTTTCAAATAATATATCATCAATCAATTCAGCATAATAACATAATAAAGAAATGAATAGAAACAAAATCATAAACATTGAAACAGAATCAACTGAAAAAAAACACTGCTGTCCACTGCGTGTCCTTTCACCTACACATTGATAGCTTTTTACGTGCAGCGTGCATGTATAATCAAGTATATAAGGGATTATAGCATACTAACACTATATTGTAAACTTCTATATGTACAAGTCTAGTACAAATGTTCATAAAAGTTAAAGCACATTGAAACACCGATGTCTTCTGCAATTACCAACTACCCCTCAACAAAATAATAATTAAATGAAACATAATTTTGCAGAAAAAAAATCACGCTAATAAGTATATATATTATAGTGTACAGGTATATCTATATCTAGATTCAATTTATGTACCTCCCAAGTATACATCTAATTTCTAATTACGGCACAACGTACATATATTGATAAATCCATTTTATATACCGTGTAATTTTTCAAATTATATAGTCGAGCCATACACTTGTACAAAAATTATACATTTATAAAGAGCCTGACGCTTTCCTTTATCAAATATAATATCATTTAGTGTGAGAATTTTGAAAATCAAAACTGGAGAAAGATTTTTTTCAAAGGAAATTTTGAAAGTGACAGGCGAGAGGTTACAATTTGAAACAATTTCGTAAGTATTTATGTACAAGGTTAATATTACTATTATGCTTTGAGAATATTTGGAAAGAATCAACAATAACAAACAAATATATTATATATAGTAAATACATAATAAAAAATAATCACAAAAAGGTGTAGTATACGATCATATAAATGAGTACTAATATTAATTAATGCAATTAAGAGACGACACAGAAATGATATGACTATGATGTATTTTGGATGCTGCGCTGCTGTTATGTGCTCGTCATCATTACTCTTGTTCTAACGTCGTCGTCGTGGTGGTTGTGGAGGGTGGAGGAATGAGTAGTTCTTCAGACTTAATTGGACTGAACCGTGGATTCATAAAAGAAAAAGATTTGAATTCATAGCCCGTTAAATTTGATAGAATCATTTGAGAGTTGGCATCGGGTGGTGTTAAATCAGTATTCCCACGCGTGAAAATCGGATCGAAATTTTCCCCTAGTCGTGCATTCTTCTACTCATCGTCATCATCATCATCATCAGAGGGGCATCACAAAATTGACGAAGAATCAATCAACAATTCAACGAACCATGACAAAAACCAAACAACACGTTCTCATTAAAAAATTTGATCTTTCAAAATAATATACATGTTTCTTTCCTGACACTCTTTTGAACAAAAGCTGTTTCTTCAAAATTTCATTAAAATATTCATCGTGATATATACTCGCTAAAAACGGAATATTTTCGAAAAACAAGCAAAGGGGTATCAAAGTCAAAATGCAATGATTAGCAACACAATAAATATTGCTGTATACCGTAAAACTGATGGTCAAGCATTTTTTAGTAATCTCAAGTTTTACGGTAAACGAATTTGAAATTGTTAAAAATTTGGAATGACTGCATCAAAATATTGGATAAGGAGTCTTATAAGTTTTTAGTAATTGTGTGTAGAAAAAGCTAGGAGAAATCCCATCACCATCAAGAAATTCCAAAGAAGTATTTAAAAAAGCCTCACTCCAATTAACCCGAAAACGTGTTGTGTGATTCGACAAAAAAGTTCAACATGAACACACGATGAACACAACAATTTAAGCATATACACTAAGTACAATAATATTTGAAATGGCAAAATCCTTTATCCCAACAAAGCAAATATTTAGCAGGTGAAAGCGGCAAAGTCAGACCAAGAGTTACACAGTGCACTTCTAGGTATTTTTATATGTATACAAGATGGAAACTTACGGATTACGACTTTATACGGGGATTCCCTACTCATTATTCTGAATTGCCCGTTTTTTTTCTGAGGAACACGTCGTTTGACGCAAACAATAACATGATATCAAATATACAAGAGCTTGAGCATTCGAAAGAAATCGATTCCAATTGTGAACCTTACAGTATAGTACGAGTCATGTACCCTTATTTAGGTATACAAAATGTGTAGAGATGTATTCAGGGACTTCTTATACATCTGATTAGAAAAAATACAGGTAGAAATACGTGTCACGTCCTCGACAAAATCAATGATTTTGACAGGAGAGATGAGATTGAAAGATGAACCAGTCAAATGATTCAGTTAGGACGTCATACACATATATATAACACTAATATATGTAGCATAATAAACTAGACCATATACCATTTGTACTTAGTACGAAACGTGTGTTCCTTATTATTTGTATCCAAGAAAATGGCTCTGACTGTCAGTCTTTTAACGTTCCAAATACACTGTACTGCATGTATGTAATAATATAGCATACAAAATAAATATGTACTGCATGTATGTACTCTACGTGCCCATTTCCCTATTTCCCATTTCCCCGAAGACAGGTTGCATAAAATAAAAACAAAATTTCACAACTATTCAATAAAAAATCTCTCCGCAGAAAAGGGTATTTTATATGCAAAAGATGAAACTGACGAGATTTAACTGTAAAGAAGTAGTAGAGTCAAATGTCTGGGAAATGTTATAGCTCGCAGGGCCTTTACGCAGTATAGACATAGACTTGTATATGTACTACGTACACTGGTGTTTCTATAAACACCAGAAAAGTAGTATGCACTTATTTTTGTATAATATATGTATATCATGACGACTAAGCCTGTCTGACAATCAAATATGTCTTGACACAACCAGAGAGACAGAAAAAAACGACCCAGATTACAAGGTATGAATGAGTCAGTTAAGGATCTCTCGGAGAAAGTGAAATCCAAAGTGAAACAAGAAAACGAAGAAGAGTATATACATAGTAACAAACCACCGAGTTAGATAAAGCATCATAAATTTTCACACGTACTGAAAACACAAAACCATCTTGGAAGAGAGACTAGAGAGAGAGAGAGAGAGAGATGGAATGTTGAGAGAACAAAAAAATAAACTTTGAAACTTTCTTTGCAAACAAAAAATCCTCTCCTTTCTTACCATACACATTTGACTCACTCTTTTATCTTTCTTCAACTCTGGAAATCATGGCATGGAAAGAAAAATCCAGAATTATAAAGTACGGAGAGTATAAATAAATACATGAGGAGAAAACAAACTTTATCTTCATAACACCTTCTTCATCTGTCTCGGTGCATGGCCCTTACTTTCTTTTGTATCAACTTAAACATTGAAACTGAATTCCAAGAACTCATTAAAAGTTTTTTTTTTCAATTGAAACTTGATCCTCTTCAAATCAAATCATGCTGCAAGTGTAAAAAGCATATGGAAAAATACATTTTATGGCTTTTTTTTACATGCTCTGAATTATACTGCTACGAGTTTCTGCAGGAAAAAAGAAAGAACTTTCAAGCTTAATGTTTTCTACGTCGCATATACTTCAAAAAAATCTGAATTAGGTATATGTAATATGTACAAAATTCAACAGATTTTGTCCTTATCGTTAGTACAGTAGAAACACTGCGTTATCAATACGTGGTTGATGAGGATAAGTACGAGTCAAATGTTTTAACGATTCATCGGATATCAATTACAAGCATTGGATGTACATTTTCTTCCATAAAAATTATGCCTATACATATGTGCATTTATTTAATCCCTTCCTGAAATATGATAGTGAATATAATCCTGAACTAGCTATTTAAGTTGTTGTATGCAACTGGCTATTATGAAATTAAACAACATTGTAGGCATAAAGTCTTTGCTTGAATGTACCAACAGATGGTAAACTATTTACACATATACACAAAGGAAATGGTATTTGAATCTATTATTTAGCATGTGGTTCAGTACGTAGATACTGACAGGAAAAGTTGCATGGAAAGCGTGGGGGAAGAAAAAGAAAAAGAAGAAATGTGCATTTTTTACGATTAAAAAAATACATACGTGGTTTGAACTCATCTGCGTAAGTGTTTGGTATATTTGGTGCTGTCATATGGTGTGTTTTAAGTATTTTGAGCGGAAATTAATAGGAAAATTTTCACATGAAAGAACTCTCGATGCTCGTAATCGTAACCAATATATATACACCATGACAAAATACGAGCTCCTTTTGTTTATTCGTAAAAGTTCAAAGTTCTAGAGAGAGAGAGAGAGATTATTATACAAAACAAATTTTATTTAGTGCAAAGAAAGCTCAAATATTCAAAAAATGTAACTTCCAAGCGAAATTCTTCGGGGAAATTAAATTCCACACCAAATCCACTCACACACGTGTTCTAACCTTCTTGGTATATGCAAATGTATGTACTGTCGGATTAAATAAAGTAAATTAGAACCCTCCAAGGATACATTTAGGAATCCTTTCCCATTCAAATACATAGAGTGGGAGGAGCTACGACGGAGAGAAAGGCTCTACTTTTTTAAATCGGAGAGTACCAATCTTATTATGCATCCAGAAAAAAACTATAGGCAACAAAGCTTATATACGATGAAAGATACTTATGAACAAGATTCATTATGAAGATAATGGTGAATTAATGACAGAGTCTTTAAGATTCTATAACATATACCAAAATATAATAAACGACGGTGAAAGGACCAAAGTATTTTGTTTGAGAGAGAGAGAGAGAGAGAGAGAGAGAGAGAGAGAGAGAGAGAGAGAGAGGGAATTGAGCGAAAATCAAATGTAAAATAAACAATGAGAAACTCCAAAAGGAACAAGTAAAGACGATGAAGACGGAAGAAACGGAAAAGGCCGACGGGTCTAGCGATCTTCTAGTAAATATATAGTATAGTATCCTTTCGTTACTTTACAAGATTTCCATTCAAGATAAAGGTAAAGTAAACATTTCCTTTGCTCTCAAATGGTAAACAAAATAGAAATATATAGAATCAAAGACATAACCCAAGGAATAGAAAGAAAGAAAGAAGAGAAAGACTCCCAAGATAGAATAACTCTGACAACCTATACAATTATTATTTGATAGAGAAATTCTAAAACTAAAATAAATAGTTAAACAAAACAATAGCAGACCAACGAATCCACATAAAATAAAAGTATAACACGGTAAAAACAGGTTAAAACAAATTCAAACCAAGCCAAAATAGAAAGTAAATTAAAAAGAGCTTTCATAATTTTGTTATACCAATAAAATTAAGGATGAAGAGGAGGAAAGTTTTATCTCTTAATAATGTCGCGTCAGCATCAATTTATCCTGTATGTACAATGTTTGAGAAGAAGAAAAAAATCCCCCCACCCCCAAAAAAAGGAGAAGCGAGAAAGAAAAAGCAATGCTCATATGTATAAGTATGCACATATGTATAAGTATGCACATATGTATAAGTATACAGTATATACAGTAATATACACGCAAGTGTATCAACAGAGTACACATAAAAAAGGGAATGAGTTACTCACAATGCGAGGTTTAAATGGCGGCTGCACTTCTCTGTTCTCAATTTTCTCCCAATCAATTCTACGGAAAAAGGGATGAATCCGTACGTCATCTTCTCCTTTCACACCACAACCAAGTCTTTTTAATGGATTCTTCGTGAGGAAACCTTTACAAGCTTCTTTTGCTTCTTTGGACATGGCCTTTGGATACGATACATTATGATCCGTAATTGCAGCAAAGAGTTCCTCTTCGTCCTCACCGTCAAATGGTGGTTGACCCACAAGCTATAAAATGGCAAAGGAACATGAGAAATTGTATAAAAAAAAAATAAAAAAAAATACAAACCAATCAACTACTTTGGCAAAACACTGTCGATTCGAATAGAGATATCAAATATCAAATCAAATACACACACCACTATATAAACCAGAAAAACTAAAACGATGTATACGTACCATTTCGTACAGAAGAACGCCATATGCCCAATAATCCACAGATTTGTTGTAAGGCTGGTAGAGTATTATCTAAAATAACAATCAAATTACGAATTATTTATTTAATTTCACTTGGGACTTGATACAATCTGAAGTATAGGTAACACTCCTATAATTTGCAAATACCTATAAATGTACTTTATAGTCGAGACAAACTCTCAGAATCACCTAAATCTTACTCATTTGTGTTCTGCTCTATATAACTGGATGGTGAATAAATCAGGTCTAGTCATGAGCATATCATTTCCCATTAAAAAAACATGATTCCATGTTTATGAGCAACGATTGAAACTTTTACCCGGAGGACAAATTCAAACCATAATGAAATATTACGGCAAATAGGTTGACTTTGCAAATATCAAATATGAATCTTGCTTGAAAATAAGAAAACTATGGAGAGGCAATCAATTTTCCAGAAAATCAAAATTATACATGTACTTGGAGAGGATAAAATATGCATGCTTGCCCACTTGAATAAGTTTATATATACCTATATTATATATAATGAAAACAAAAACAAGTTTCCCCTATAACGAAAGATGTAAAAGTGAATCGATATATGACAATATATGTACATATAGATATACGGCCACAGCGAGGAGCAAGAACGTGAATGTTAACTAGATGATGACAATAGAATGGGGGAGTCGCCTATATTTAAATTTACTCTCTCTCTCGTCCTTCATGACACAAAACTCGCCCAACTTTGTACCATACTTTATTACTTTTTACAGTCAATTTCTTGTATGGAAAAGTTTCAAGATGGTGTGGTTAAATTAGCCTGTAGTCCATATCCGAGCGATGATACATTAATATATATGTATATGTACCCGGTATATGTAAGTATATAATGAGCACAGTGTCAAAACCCCACAAGATACATTTCATTATTTTGTAATCATCATGGATAAAAAGAGACTGTGTGCAGCGTCGTAAGGAAAAGACGTTATTTAGTTATGGGCTCCCCTCAAAACCTTCTCAACCTGAACTTATAAAAATATTTAATTTATACAATAATTCCAATTTTAATGTAACTACATAATACATCACAAACATTTCCAATCTATCTGTATGTATGAACACTCCTGATGCACATATGCATGAGGAAAAGTTTTTGAGCAGATCTAGATCTCATCTAAATTCTCTTGTATTTCAATGAAAGACAGCTATAAACTATAATATGGGCATCTTCACCGTGTGTGACAAGATCTACCTTTCACTTATAAAATATTGTGGAATGTATAGAGAGTGTGCGTGCAGGAGTCGTTGTGGTAGTTGAGAAACAACTGTTTAACATTCATGGTATAGTTTTATACTGTTAAAGTTAAAGACATGTACCTAGTACATACATACATACATGAATTGTTCACAAGGGAGGAAAATTTGACTGCTCACTCGGGCAAAATATACTGAAAAGTTGCGAGTACCTTTTTAGTTTTACTTTCTTCATCTTAGGAAAGACAAATTGAGAACCTTAGGTGCGACCCAATAGGAGACGAGAAGAAGAATGGAAATGAGAAAAACTTGAACAAGTTTAACAGCATACAAACTGCTACTCTTTTCCTTCTTTTTCTCAAACTCAGTAATAATATGAAACCTAACAACATTTTTTATTTTTTTATAGTCCGTTGGCAAAAAAAAGTTTCCATTCGGAAAACTATATATAAACAGTATATATTTTCCTCTCATTTAAAAAAACTGCAATACATAAATTATATTGTGCAATGTATTCATTTCTTCAAAATACTTCAATTCTCTTCAATATGCTGTTAGTAATAAGTTATTAGTGCTAACTTATTAAGGTCGCATTTATTTTTTGAGAATAAATGTTTCAAGTTCTCCACATATTTTACATCGTATGATGTAGGTTAAAATTTTACCGTAAAATGACGAATCTGATGTTTGTTCGTGTCATTACATTTTTATTGCTAACAGTTCAAAAGTTGCCGATAAATGATACACGAAGGATAGACACTCTATATAGCCTGAACAAACACACACATGACAAAGTTTGATACCATAAAACTAATGGCAGTAAATGAAAGGAATGATCCTAGATTTTATTTTATTGGTAGTTAAGACTAGTCGACTCCCCAAACAAACATATTTATCAAACAGTAAGACCAAAGATATACCATCTATTAAACAAGGAGAAGATTTTTTCTTGTTCAAATATCATCCATCATTTAATTCACGTCTATAGAAAATTCAAAGAATTCAGGTATGAATGTGGCTTTATGTTGACTGACAGTCAGTGCATTATATGACAATTGCATCTAACTAAATTGAATTGGCAATAAGGGAGTGGAAAGTAGGGACTAGTAATTATTATTAGTGTGTAACAACTGTCACAGTCAATTGAGAAAAACTAGTCTGTTTCTAACACACAATGTATTTTTAATCCAGTGTTATCCACTGGATAAACAGTTGGGACTGTGAGTAATAGACACGATGTATATATATGTATACATACATATATGTATACACAAGATACAAAAATTCGACTTACTTCGGGCGCAATATAGTCCGGAGTTCCTGCAAATACAGTATAAAAAGATTATATTGCCTGTAAATACAGTATGATAAGATTATATTACAAGAGGGTGAAAGTAGCAGGAGAGAGAATAGTGTATATGTATATTGTAAATAGTCCTATAATTTTTATTCATCATATTAAAATAATATGTACCGCAAAAGGTTTTCGTAGTTTTATTTTCGAGTATTCCTTCTTTGCACATCCCGAAATCGGCAATCTACGAAATTATATAGAGATACCATACAAAAAAGTTTTCAATAGTAATAGTAATAACCTTAGAGATTCATTTAGTCAATTAAAATAGCGAGAGAAGAAAGCGATGACATTTTTGACCATGGTGATTTTTTGTAAAATATCCTTACCTTTATATGACCATCCTGATCTAACAAAACATTGTCTAGTTTCAAATCACGGTAGATTATTCCCCGAACGTGCAAGTAGAACAATCCAATGGCAATTTCCGCCGCGTAGAACCTGTACATACACAAAAAAAAGACACAAACATTGAGAACTGAGAGCCCGAGTCAAGGACAATGCCAACCTATATAAGAGTCGATGCAACCAACAACATGGCAAATGTTCCATCAGGAGCAAGAGAAGACGACAGAGACAGTATAGTTTCACTCTCGAGTCTCTCGGCGCTCCTTCCCCCCTACACCGACATTGGTTGAGTAAACTTTAACTTTCCTTCCAAATTGACCATTAACTTTCACTGTTTGACGTGAGCAAAAAAGGACAAGTTACCTCTTCTCTATACTCCATGACATTATCTGTACGTACACACTACACACTGTGCTGTACTATATTTGATTGTTCCGACACTTTTTATTAGACTCTGAGTTTTTCTTTGCTATACTGATACATTTAGTACCACGCTTGTATGATAAACCATCCCAGTGTCCATTCGGCTTCTCGAATCTAAAAACTCTATTACTCGTTCTCCCTATCTCTTTATTTCAGTCACCCACTACTGCAAAATATGACTTTATATTTCACACCATGATTGATACTAGTCATCTATCATGTTTTACAATAAATTTTTAGTCATTCTTACTCATACATTGTATCTTAATTTAAAATAAAAAAAAGAGTTTCTGGGCGGTAATAATTCCATTTTTACTAATTACTTAATTGAAGATATATGGCAATGAAAAACTATTTGTTATTGTAAAGGAGGTTGCAGAAATCTTGGAATGGGAATAATTATCTAGAAATTCATTCAGAAATGAATTTAGCATATTCACATCATTTGGAAAGTAAATAATCATTCTAAAAGTTGAAAATATAGTCACGGACAGAAAACTTAGCGAGAAAAGTAAACACTAAAAGTTTTAAAAGGGAAAGAATGCTGAGTAAACAAATAATGTTCGTACAATGTAAGTCTGTAAGCATACCGAAATAAATACTGATTGAAATCCAAAAAACGGTGTCTTATGCACAAATAAACAAAGAAAAAGATGATAATAAAATAGAATAAAAATCATCTAGGATTCATTAAACTAAGAATTCAGAAATTTCTCTCGCTCTCGCTCTCTGTAGAATGTGAAGCAAGTTCACGGATGACAGGCCAAGGTTACAATTTCTGGGAAAGTTTATGCAAAATGTACTTACACGGCCACGGGCTCCTTGAACTTGCCAAATTGTTGAATTTGGAACATCAAGTCACCTCCATTGATGTACTGTCAAAACATACACCGAAGCAGTAAATTAATTAAAATTTCTCTTTGGGTTCCAAGCGTACATTAGCATTAAGTTAAATGATACTATCCATTAAAATTGAGCCAAGTATTTAGTATTGGGAGGATTTCAAACTGAATTACATATTGGCAATCATACTTGATATACATAATACATTTATACTCTCTATTATAGGTACTCTAAAAACATAGGAAAGAATAAAAGTTTTGTGCTTACCTCCATAACAAAATACAGCCGATCCTATATGTTGGAATAAATGAAAATCACATCAAAGAAATTAGAACAAACCATGTGAGAAAACCAAACATTGAGAGCTTCAGCTTAATTACATATGAACACAAAATGCTATATCGTAGCTCAAGACGAAGAAGAACTCGTATAATGCATGTCAAATCCTCATCTTAAATTGTACATACCACCAGATACACAGGCTAAAACTCTCTCTCTCTCTTTCTCTTATCCCTCCGTTTTTGGTCGGGAAATGTTCAGAGTACTAATCCAAAAACTCAAGTCATGCAAACTTAAACAAGAGAGTGATCAATATTGAAATGGGTATACATATAAGACGCCGAAGCAGCTTCGACAAACTGAATTCCCTGATGTCATTTTAATTTATCATCACAAGTTGTAGCAGGTGGTTTTTACATTATACACATTCCCAAATTAAATAAATTTTAATCCCCGATTCATTATTCTGTACAGAGTCTACATATATAAATGATTAGAAAAACCAATTAGATGATTAATTATCCTATAATAAATACTCCTTTTCTACACTACATACTTATATATTCCTTGACAAAAAAACCTTAAAAGCAACTCCCAATGATCACTTGTAATTATTTTAATATCCTCACAAAAATTCAAAGCTATTCTAAAGTCCCTAAAAAATACGACTGTAATGAAAATGAATAAATAATAAACAGCTTCCAAATTGTTCAATTTCTCATGAGATGAGGATATATTATACATACTTTTTTATATTTTGAGGGCACACAAATTCTTACCATAGTTTGGAAGCAAGAATGAAGTTGGACTAGGAATGGTGGTTTGGCAGACATGGCCAACACTCGTTTTTCCACCATAGTACATTCCACATCATCATCCTGGATTATTATGTCTTTTTTGAGTATTTTAATTGCATACAACTCATCGGTTCCTTTCCGCTCGGCTAACATCACCTGTTAAAAAATATCTCATATTTTACATAAGCAACGAGGAGACATTTTACTGTATAATCCTTCCTGCATGAACAGTCATATATAGTACATAAGTAGCCAATTGAAATTTTTGCACGAATACTCAAAACTTAAATAGTCATGCACAAAATCGTCAAAATTGGTGGAAAAAATAAACATTTTCTTTACCTTGCCGAAAGAACCTTTTCCAAGAACCATTAAGAAATTAAAGTCGGAGGCTCGTATCACATCCTTTTTGCCCATATTATGTGGAACTTCTTTATCTTCAACACACGGTCCTCGTTTCTCACTTGTGATGGAGGATTTCTACAGAAATATTCAATACGGTCGTTATATACAAAGGAATTTCCATAAAACGCTACACACCACACACAGAGTAAGCGACCAATATATTTAATATTTCTTCAATATTAAATGGGCACAAAAACATACTCTGTATAGTGAACACATAACATGTACAAAATGCATTTTTTTTTACTAAACTAGGTAATTCCTCGGTTTTCAAAATAATTTGAATCATTTATAAATATGTAGAATGTCGCTTGACCTATTGACAGTAATTAAGTATATGTAAATGATTTCTTCAACAGAGTCCTATTAAATTTGACACTTCCAACTGTCAAATGAACAATTATTTTTGCAGCTCATACAGCGTAAAGAAAGTCCTTCAATTATCATGGTTTCGTGTCGGAATTCCTTTAACATGTTTCATATAGATACGACTCAAACCTATGAAGAACATAACTCTACTTAAACTAGAGTACAATGTAATATAGTTGCCATCATTACCCACCCTAAAAGTCACGCACATGTATAAAAACTCGCAAGGCTAAAACATTCCCCAGAAGAATTCTTAAATTTGCTTCTGGGGAAATGAAATATCCTATACATACATATATAGGGATGAAAATTCATAGCGTACGAAATCGTAAATTGTAGACTGTGGAATCTACAGTGTAGATTTTAACATTTATTCTATATGTTTATGCATGATATAGCAAATTTCATAAATGAAATGTACAAAGTATACAACTGTCGACGACCAAGAATAATAATTAAGCTAATCAGATATAAAATAAAAAATCAACAAAAAAGAAAAGAAATAAACGGGCGTTTTCTCCTCGAAAAAAAAAACTTCTTACGTCTTAATTACCATTCTTTGTAATTCATTAAGCTGGCATAGGAAACAAAATTTAAGGAGTGGCAAAAGAGCAAGGAAATTTTTTTTGTAAGGATATTAATACTAAAGAACCTTACCATAGCAAAGACATAATATCATCCTACTTCATCCCCCGTAGTTTAGTTTCATATCAGGAGATTGAAAAAAAAGAAGTAGAGAGAAAGAGAAAGTGAAAGAAAGAGATAGAGTTGAATCTCCCATGAGAAGACAGGACTCTCTCTTTCTCAAGACTTGAGCCACGCAATAGCCATAATACCCATATACATTTATATACATAGGTATATAGTATATACAAAGAGTACATAGTTTTGTAATATGCACACATGCGGTGGATGAAAATCGATAAATTCGTTACTTTCTAGCTGAAAAAAAGTGAGCAAAAGAAGACAAAATCGAATTTTTCATTCTTCTTAGTTAGCAATTCATACTCATACTGTCAGCCTCAAGTCCTTCTTTCATGGGAATACTTTTCCCCGTTCTCCTCCTGTCTTTATTTCCAAATACACACACACATATACAACCATAAACAAAATAAATGTATTTTGTCTGAGGAGCTCAATGTAGGTACATATATATGATTGGAATTTACTTGAATAATAGTACAAGATACTCCTATGTAAAACATACCATGATTTATGATCAAAATTCCGGACTTTCCTTTATCCTCAAATCACTTAAGTATGTTTTAACTAACAAATACTTTTTTTTTTATTTTTTTTTATTCAATAAATAATGTTCAAAACTTCTAGCAATCAAACAAAAATGTCCTTTCATGGTCAGAATAGTCTCAATTTGTATTCCTTCTCTTGGTTTTTGTAAAACATAAAACATGTCATTTTTAACAGGATAAATACACACAATGAATGTCCAAAGTGAGCTACAAGTCTAGCTGCTTATAAACATTAAGAGTGGGATTTTAGAATTTGTGAGAATGAAGAAACCTTAACCTTAACCATTTACGAGAAAGTAAGAGATAACTTGATGAGACTGAAGTAAAAGAAGAAACTACAATTAAAGTGCAATGATGATTATGATTGCACGACCACAGTAAAGAGTAAAGTATCTAGGATAATCTCGTAATATGAAATAAATGGACACCATGCTTGCTTTTATTATAACTGGAGGGTGTGTGTAACGGTAAACCAAAGAGGATTTGCGTTGTTGGATTTTATATGGCGGTTAGACACGCCTAAGTATTTCTAAAGAAGCACAATAAAATCACTTTGCTATACTCGGTAATATATGTACAAAAAACCAAAAAAAGAAAAGGGGGGAGGGAAAGAGGTTTTGGACAAATCCAAGTGATTTCCAAATATGTTTCGAGAAATCTCTCGACTCACTTACATAATAAAGCAATCAGGTTAGAGATTAAATTGGGAGAGAGTGACGAAACTTTTCCATTTCCACTCTCCAATATGGATGAATGTGCTCCGCTCGCTCCTTTTCTTCCTTTCTTTCTCTGTTTCTTTCTCTCGTCTCCGAATACCAAAAATACAAAGTACAAGTATCAAAAGTAAAAAAAAAACTCGACAAAAGTCAGAGCCTATATATGAAAGCCTGGTAGACTCTGTAGTCTGTCGTCAGCACTGCTTTAACTCGATACACACTTCTTACACGTCGTCACTTGTACTGTTCTCAACAACTTTCTCTTTTAATACATATGTGTGTACTCTTTCTCTCGTACACACAGCAGACCAAATTCCCTTCTTCTCCCCAGCAGCTCCATTTACCGTCTTTAGAGAGGTCTCTTCTCGTGCTCTCTCCACAAAAAGAGATTTTCCCCCTTCTTTATTTTAGTAAAAGATTGCCAGTTGGCAACACACAACAAGCTTCAATCTATTTACTGTACGAGAGCATTATAAAACATAGCATGAGAAAAAAGGCTTTCTTCCCAACTACTTGGACGAGGACTCACAATGTGCCTGTGTATGTACTGATATTACTGATGCCCCAATTAACGGATAAAATTCCATCTCTAGAAAATTAATTTTTGACCTAAAGAAAATAACCTTATATTTCGAAACTTGAAACCGTCTTTAGACACAGTTCAATGAATGCAAAAAAAAACTCAATCTATAGTAAAAGTTATCCTATAAAAGTGACTCCTCCCTGTTGTCATTAATTTCTTTTACAACATGTACACGCGGATATACTAAAAAATGAACTAGAATAAGTAAATAATTGGATTCCATCTCCATGCCCAGTATCGTTCCTATAGAACAAAACTCTTTGCAGGAAAATCTTGGCTCCTAATTTGGATTCCCATATCATAATGTGTGTATGCTCGAGGGCTCATTTGTCCGATTGTAATCCTAATTTGATTGACAAGGAGCTGTAAATCTCTGGCAAGAAGCAAAAGTCATAATAACCTTTAAATCCGATTATTTTTAAATGAGGAAGAGCTTTTGAGCCCCTTTTTGCTCATCATGCAAAGAGCATGAATGAACACTAATAATTAGATATTATTATTATGCACACGTTATGACTATACTAAAGAATTTTAATTGGTACACCTATACTCTTATTAAACATTAATATCTGTAGCTAACCGCAGATCGTTCTTGCATTTTAAACTACTTATCGTTAGAACATTATGTTGTAATTAGTAATAACTTATTACCCGTCGTTTTTCGTTGTAGGTACATGATTTTTTTACAAACAGTAAAGAAAGATTTTGATAATATGCAATTGGCATCAAATATATGTCGGAGTCACGCACACAAAATGTCATAAAACCTTTACAAAACGTAGAAGCATTTACTTTGAGGCAGCCGTCACGTAAACAAATACTTAAAGTACTACCACTATAGTATTCTATCACAAGTCTAACACTAAATCTAAGAATACAGACGAGGACACAGGAATATAGAACAAGAAGAGTTTTTAGTCTATTTTTTTGCATACCTGTGTTCGTGACTGTTTATGGATAGTAGTTCCCTGTACATTCCATTCAAAATACGGATGAATTGTATATTTGAGGGGATATCACAGATGACCAAAGGTAAAGGTTTAAACAGTACAGAAGAGCAAGAAGAAGAAGAAGATATAGAGTAGTGGAATAGTGTCAAGCAGGACAAGAAGAAGAAGTAGAAGAAGTACAATGGTGGTTTCAGGTAAATATTTCGTGAGTTCAATCAACAAAAATGTGAAGGGTAATACACAATAAATCCCACAAAATACACAAGTTTGAAAGAGTAAAACAAAAAAACAAAGGGTTATCAAATCACACACAATTTTCAGAAATCCAATGTCATTCACGATGGAAAGTTTGTAAAGTTTTTTCATTTTCATATAGTCCATTTATTGTTCACGTCACACATCACACAGTTTGTTGTTTCACATGACGAGTCATGTACACAGAATTTAAGAGGAAGGAATCAACACATGAATTTTATGGTGAAAGAATAAATAATTGAAATGGGAAGAGATAGAATAGCAGTCACGGGTACACAAACACAGAGAAAGAATAATTGCGAGTCAGAGGAACCCGTTAAAGTTCATAAAGTGTTTTTATACAGATAGATAGACATATTATAAGGGGGAATTATTAATTGTCCGAGCAGGCACAGTACGATTAGGTGACAAGTTGCAGATGGAAGAAGAAGAATTAGGCGAAGGCACGCACCAACGACGCATATTCACCATCATCATCAATTTTAGGAAGAAAAAAGCATATAGAAAAAGTCCTTACAGTCAATATATATTCTACAATGAAATTGTATATGCATAGTTTTGTCATTCAAAAAAATTTGACTAATTGACACAAGCTACTTCTTGCTCAAACTAATTCTACTCGTTCTTTATGTAGTATCTAAATTTTTGCGTAAAAATCTATACAAAAGCAATTCGCACAACAAACGAAATATCACTATTATTATTCTAGACACTCCGAAGCTAAAATTAAATTCCGTAAATATTATTCCCAGAAATAATACAACAACTCTCTTTGTAGAGCATAAAAAAACATTCTCAAAATGGCAATATTTCTACAATATATCAATATCTCTTTCAATTTAAACAACAGTTCCAAATCTACTCAGACAAACCAGAATTTTTCTTTCAAGTCCACTCAATCATGAAAAATATCAACTCAAAATGGGCTGTGCAATGTCAAAAAAACGAATGAAGAAATGTTTGCCTTGTCACGATATTTTCTGGAGTAGAAGAATGACACTATGAAATACACACAATGAATTTCCTATGGAATATATATATGTATATATTCCATAGGAAATTAATTGTATAATATATATATATATTATACTCTACATTCCTGTACAATATATGCATTCTTGTTGACGGTGACGCATCTCCATTTTCTTTACAATATTTTCCTTTCCCATCCAAAAAATAAACAATCTTCAATCGAAATGATCACGGTTGCATGTCTAGTGTCTAGCCCAATATACAAATAAATACAGACTTGTGTACACTTGTGTTTAAATAAATATCACGGTATATCCTACTATATATCAACATAATTGGACTCTCTTTTGAACTTCCGAATTCAACCTTCTCCATTGCCAATTAATCCTGATAACGTACACAGAATATTACAGGACAAATGAAGTGAAGGCCTTAATTTACTCTACTGAGTAAAATTAATTAATATGGATGTAAAGAGAATACCTAAACTATTCAACAATAAACTAACGATAAAATGTATTGATAATTCTAAAAATATGTATAATACTGAATCTGAATCAGTATGTAGGAAGGAAAAAATTGAATGCGTCAAAAAATACCTGTATACATTTCGTATGTGACAGAAAGTCAGAAATAGAAAAAAAACGGTCAAAATTTCAAATGACTCGTCAAGCAAAAATCGAATAATAGTAATTGGATTTCTTCACACGGGCTATCAAAAGACCATCCGTATATGTAGTTGACTCAAATCCGGACGATGCGATATGCGTATGCGTATTGTCATTGTCAGCTATGTCCAGACAGTCATGAGAGAAAACAATAGCTTCACACCTCATACAAACACACACACACGCTAGGTCATGTTATATTGACGCAAGCCAAGAAAGGAAAAAAAACATTCTCACACTCGATAACTTATCCACATCCTATATAATCTGATGCCTACATACAAAGTACATATGGCTTACTTTATCTCCCCCTCCGTTATGGATATTCCCCATTTTTATTTGAAGTAGAAGCCCGTGCAAAGAATTTATAGAGATTTTCCCCTCAACGTGTGTTTGGCCGAAACACATGTCAAAAAAAGAAGATATATGGAAATGGTAAAATAAAATAAAGAAAAAACTAAGATCAAATTCAAGCTGCGTTGTTCACATAATAAATTCAAGACTTTTTTTTGGGGACACTTTCGCATTCGTATATTTTTCTATTGTTTTCAAATTCTGGAACGAAAAAGAAAGTTTTGGATACATTCTCACTCTATAATATATACTTGTTGCACACTCCTTTCTATTTCCTTTGAACACACGAGACGTACATATTACACATGCAGCAGATATGCTTGTTGTTAACTTTTCCTTGCAAGTGCACAACATAAGATATGATTTGATAGACCTATAATACTCGACGACGATCATTACATTCCAAATAATCTAGATTATTTATCTCTCAGCGTGCTTCAAACAACCTTCCAGCTATCCAATAAAATCTCAACGAGATGATGAAAAAAATATAACCTATTTACTCGACTTTACGTTTCCACAACTCGCATGTTAGAAAAGCTACAAAATCAGTCGAACCCTCTGACGCGTACACATACGATACATAATCGAAATAATATTATCAGTAAATACATACAAACTTAAAAAATATATATTACAAGCAAGTAGCAAAATAATTCCTTATAGAAATTATGCTCATGTGCTTACACAACATTCTTCCAACCATACAATTGGAGCTAATAACGTTCGTAATTCACATTGAAAAAGTATTCATATGATGATGACTCGGCATTATATTTACCTAGATGCAAAAAGCTATGCAGTAGTATATATTCGGGAGAAAAATAAATTATTTACCCGCATTTGTGTTTTGAGAGTTGCTAATTCCGCACCTTCCTCTGGAACAGGAACGTTATAGAATTCTCCTTCTTCGGCCGTGAGTAGCTTATACCAACCCTCCACTGGATTCTTCAGTACTTCCGATATGCCGAATGAGAGTGAACCCATGAAATCATTTCGTGATGTACGATCCCAATCCCAAATCTCCAAAAGTAATCGCCTATCTTTGTCCTCGGGCTTCAAATCACTAATTTTTTTAAAAGAATTTTTATTCATTAAAATATACATCAATGGATTATTGGGCATTTGTGTCTGAGATTAACTGTCATTTCATTTGACAAAAATTCTCTCCCTAAAGAAGTTTTGATTCAGCTAATATTTTGACGACTTGTGTATCTTATCGTATTTTATAATGTATTCTAAAATGTAACACCCGGCATGAATCTTCATGAGGAAACAAAATGCATAGAGACAAAATTAGGGTACCTAACTTTTGATTTGCTCCATTTACTTATATCCATAAAAAAACACGAGCTTCCTACACCAAAGACAAAAATCCAGAAGGATTTCCTATCCACCCCAAGGCCCAAACATATACGCATTGAAACTAGAAAAACTTTTGGATACTAGAACAAGATACATTTTTCACCAAGATTTCGCCAACACAATTTTTTTATTGCTGTCATATTTCTCACTCGCCTTCGCTTCTTTTTTGCTTCTCTGTGTGATCCCAGTCATTCATTATTTCGTCGACACACAAGAACAACCTGACTGTAACAACCGCCACGCAAATACGGAGGCACACCACAGAGAGAGAGAGAGAAAACTCATTTTCCGGATACTCCTAATAAAAAATAAATGCTCTTTTTTCACAGTATATTTGACAATGTCCTTGGTCTTCGTTTGATCTACTTTTCCCCTTGTAATCTACTTTTCTCCTACATATATATATACCTACACGAAAAAATAAGCTGTATTCCACTACTCATATGCTACTAAAACTGTGGCTACCACAGAATTCTACAATTTCAATTCAATTTATTCATTTTCGAGCTTCCTGGTAATCTCGAGACCGGAATATTTCTACCGACAACTCACGAAAAGTACAAAACGCATCAAAATACAAGAGAATTTCTAATAACTAAATCCAGAAATAAAGGTTATTTTTTAAATCCACATAAGATTAACTCCAATCATTTCCAAATTTCTTTTGTAAAAACGAAGAATGAACTTTCTAGATGAAAAAACCCTTCCAACTATACTCATTTTTTCTGTCATAATTTCAAATCCCACTCAGTCATAACATATGCCCCCATATGGAACTAATTAGAAAAATCTCATTCAGAAATCAATAAAATATTTTATAAATCTCCGTATTTTGCTGAAGTCGAAACCAAAAAAAAAAAACAAAAGAATAGAGTCTTCTACGAAAAATGACCACTTTACAGACGACAAATATGGCACCAAAAAGAAATTTTGTCTTTCCTGTACACAATCATTTGTTTTTTTCTGCCGACTCCAGCTCACAATCAATTTAATTGTTAGACTCGACTATGAAATCCAAGTGTAATAAATAATGCGCTTTTTTCAGACTACATATCCAAAATTCCTACTCAAATATGTATATCCATTTCTAGACAACTCTGTATATGCTTAATATGCTTATGACTGGCTATGAGTCAACAACATGAGGCCGAAACTAGACGGAGATATCTACAGGGATACATATATCTATGTACGAAAGGCAAGGACTGGAAAATTCAAACAAAATACATAATATATAGCCTTTCTCTTTCTTTATTTTCATATGGTATGAAGTTCTCAGTTAAAATCCTTTTGGATGGAAAAAACCATTAAGGAAATGCACGAACGACGACAAAAGCTATTGCCATTGGACTATCTCGTTCTCTCTCTCTCGCTCTCTTTTCTCCTTTCCTGGAATTCTTACACCATATAAGAAACTGTTGCTGCTGAAAAGCTAGAAGGCAAAATTCGGAAAGTATCCGGCAGCACCACTATTCCCACGAAAATAATCTTATGAATTCCGAAAGGTTTCGTCTTTCAATTCCACATGCATTAGTATTCACTGGAGTGGAGGGCAGATGTGACTGCCAGTGTCAAAGCTCCAACTCGTTTTATTTTCATTTGAGGGACTAGATAGTAAGAGACAGAGAAGGAGGCAGAGTATTTCAAATGGTAAAACAATGGAGCTCAAACATGGAATCTACCCGAGTCAATTCTATTTCAACTTTTCCCTTTCATGTGAAAACCATGAGATGATTTTTTTTTCTTTGCCCTCCCAAATTATCATGAAGGAGTCAATTCTCAGTCAGAATTCTCTCGCAAATGTAAAACTTTTCTACTCGTATTCCTTTGAAGACTTTCTATCTTCGACTGCTACTTTTCTCGGCATCATTATTACGAATCCAATGGCCTTTAATTTAAAACACTGCTTGCTAAATTGGAACAGCTCAACTACTAAAATTTCAAATCGACGCACAAAACATGCATGCATGATGAATTTAAGACTGTCAGAACTCACAATTGAAGCGTTTCATCCCACACTGGATTCAAATTCGCCTTAATTGTTTTTGTCTTCTTTTTGATTCCATCATTGTCCGGAACGAGCTTCATCTTCACGTACGGATCTAATACGGAAAATAAAACATTCCCACTCATTGAAATTACAAACTCTTTTCAAATATAATTTACCACAAACTTAAACTATGAACAACTGAAATTCATCTTTCTTTTTTTATTCTTTACCTGAGGCTCCATTTGGATCCATGGGAATCAAATTTTTTGCTTGACGAACTAAAAATAAAAAGCCAACCAAAATTGATTTTAACGACATTTTCATGTTAATAATAGACAACGTTAAATATATATATGTCGAAAATAAACACCATTTTTGGACTGGTGTCACATTATATCATTGACAAGCAATTCCCTCCAAGTTCTCTCGTGTATACATATACATACATATACTTGTCAAATTAGTCTTACTAAACTAATTACGAGACGACATGATTTAAAGATGTAAATTTGTTGTGGCAGTTCTCTGGCAGTTCTCTTTTTTTTAGTATGACGATGTCAGCAAAAAAACCCATGTATAAACACACACTGATATTCTTTAACTTGGAAATGCCACTTGCACTCACGTCGTTCTAGAAATGAAGCCTGTTGACAATTTTCTTTTATTGTGAAAGGACTTAATGAATTGTACGACGGTCTTCTTCTCCATATAGACATAGAGGATGTATAACAAAAGAATTTATACCCATTCCCTGTGTAAATGTGTAGTATGTATTGACAGAGCTGCAAACTAAATATTTGACATGGACAACTGTGAGCACTTAACGTTAATCGTATCGTCACTAGACAGTAGACTTTATACTGTGCAATATATAACAGTTTCCAAAATATATAACGCTTACCTAAGAGTGATTATCATGCAAAAGAATCCCAGCCTTTGCAAAAAAAAACTAGCTCTAATTGGATACTCATGAAATCGTTCCTTCACTTTATCCTACAAAGTCTGCGTTCAACGCTTCACATACTTGGACCGAAAATTCAAAATACATTTAAATGATCAAATTAAATATCTAATGGATGTCACTGACGTACACAGTACATTTTGAAATTAGGAACTTCATTTTGTAATTATTTTTGAAATTGTGAGCTGTACACAATGTTCCTTTTATAAACAGCACGACAACGATGATATCAACATTTAAAACTGTATTTCCGTTTTTCTTGGCCACAATTAGGGGAAAACATATAGTAAAAACTCAAACTGTCAATTAAAGTGATACATACAAAACATCAGTCTTTTCTCCTTGAAAACATCCTCTCGTTTTAATATGTTCATAACAATAAATCCTTGATGAATTTGTCATTGATACATGATGAACTTATTTTGCTTCGTGCGTTTGCAGATTGGGCGTGTGCTAGATTTCAAATGTGAAAGGTCAGACGTCAGAATTTGTTTTACTCGGATGCGTAATTCATTGCTCACTTACACATTTTATCAAAAATCTTGTTCAAATTCATTCGCATATTCAAACAATGATCAAGCTTGATAGATTATCTACATCTACGTACAATTTGTTACAAGGAACAACTTTATTATAAAAAAAAGTCCAAAAAAATACATTAAATATGAAAAGTCACTGACTATCAAGTTTTCAAAGTTTCTTATACATGTACGAAAAAAAAATCTTTTACAAATATAACACCATCGCGCCTCAGTTTGAAGAAAATGAAAATAAACGATGGATTTCATTTTAATTTAAAATTTCCATAAAATCATTTTTTCTCACTGACAGTTTCCCAATGATGCGAGAGAAAAAAACTGTCATCCTTCACACACACACAATAAATAAACTGTATTTTCCTTGCAGAATAAAACCAACATTGATTGTATTGTATGTGACTCTTTCGATGCAAAAAAAAATAAGGTTGGCTGTAAAATGTGACACACGTTGAAATTGGAAAATAAAGGTATCCATGAAAAAACATTTTTCATTAGGTACTTGGAATAGCCGGATATAGGTGGATATGTAGATATATATATATTATTATATACATCGGGTTGTACCACAGAGTTAGAAGAATAAGTTTACCAACACGAACAGCTAAACTTAAAAAAAAAAGTTTTGTTTACAGGGACGAACAGATCGAAAAGAGAGAAAGCCGAATAAAGAGAAAGAGAAAGAGAGAGAGAGAGACAGAGGAAAAAGTCTAAATGGGTTACTTCCTACGCAATGTGAAACGAGATGCTAGAATACACCTGAGGTGGTTGTCGCTGTCTGTTTGTTTGAGCTCTCCCAACGAAGAAAAAAATCAGACCATCGAGAAGCGATTGGATGAAATGGAAATCACCGCTTCTATTCTCTTCTTCTCATCTCTTTTCTTCGATCTGCTTTACTCTGTTCCAACAAGTCCGTACGGATGTATATTGTATACACAACAGAGAGAGATAGACAGACACAGACTAAATTCAAAAGCATTTCGAGCGGAATCCTTTCTTTACTCACAATACACTATCAACCATTTAAACCATGCTCTATATTCTACATCTCAATATGTACTCGTAATAATATTTCCACCTTCATTCCCTTCCTTCCATACTTATACGCTGTGTCTATAAACTGTGCAAGCTTGAGGAATTCTCAAATACCGTATATCTTCTAATAAAACACCGGGCTTGTACTACAATTCCTAATATAAAACCCACGCGGTGAAATAAGTGACTGGGGTTGTATTAAAATCTATGATTTTCAATATATAATTCAAAGCATGCCAAGTTGTATGGGGTTCTTTTTTTAAATCTAATGGAACCCCTGGGGCTGTATTAGAGACCGGGGTTGCACAAGAAGATATACGGTAATGCAACAGAGTATTGTCAACTGTTGTCAAACGTATCATATAATATTTATATCTACCTGATCAACCCTTTTGTATAGGGTACAGAATATAAAAGAGTGTACAATAAAAAGTATTGAATTTCTCTCACTACTCTTCGCTTCGTGCACTCAAAATGTAACAGACTGTTTGACTGTAGCTACATACATTTTACAAACGAATGGCTTCAAATAAATATATACATTTCTTTTTTGCTGTTTTGATTGATCCGAACTTCATTATTTTGTAATGTAAATTAATCTCAGTAAGTAAATAAGACTTAAATAAGGAAATTCTTACCTTCAACTGTCAATTTGTTGCCGATGCAAGTGATTTTGAGTTCAATCCGTCCTCGACGCTCTGTATGGTCACAACCGCATAAATTTGGAACGCTCTCTTTACAGCGTTTATGAACGTTCATGTCACAAGCTAAATATGTATAAAAAATATTTGTCGTTAAACCTTTGTAATTTGTAGTTTTATTCATAATAAAAAGCAACGCCTAATTAAAAAATGCACACGACAAATGAAAATATCTCACTAATAACAATAATAGCAAGAATTGGAAAAATAATTTGAAATACAGAAAAATTAATCACCAATAGGCATACATGACAAGAACTAAGTGGCTTGACTAAAGTAAATAAATAAAAAAGCACTAATTGGAATAGTTCACTTATATAGAATCAATTCACGCCAACAACCTCGTGTAGTATGTGTGCAGATTTTATACTTCAGTATCATCCATAAATTTTTTTTATATATATTATAACATGAAAATGAAATGCAACGCACGTATACATGCTTAGGGAAATAGGAAGGAAGGAAAACGAGGAGAAAAAATACTTTCGGCTACAAAAAATGTGCCCAGTATTTTGATTTGGAAAAGAGAAAGTAAAAAAACGATCACAAGAACTTTGTTGCGTAAACTATACAGATAATAAGATTTGGATGAGTACACACAGATCAAGCAATTACAGGCGATTAATTACTTATCTGTCAGCAAACTATAAGTAAACAAAATAAAGAAAGGATAAAACACGAGCTGTGCATAGGATAATGTGACCACAACTAGAAGCAACAATGAATTTGGCATTTTTATATCGTATATAAGGCCGCCGGAAATTTCGAAGCTGGTTTACGATAAGTTCGATGATGAAGATTCTTCATTGAAGGAGAATACGAAGAAAGATTTCGTAGCCTTCCACGCGATGTATTATTAGTCTGTAGATGTATTATACATAGAATGTAGACTTGTAGAGGGTATAAAGGTAGATGTAGGAATCGGCTAATGTGAATAGAAACTGGCGTCAATTTGACTGGATGATGCAAAGGATGTAATTTACTACTTCAACTTGGGTCTCTGCACTACAATAGAAGTGAACTCAACGTACATATTCTATAGCGAGCCCAAACTATTCTCAATTACATTTTCTACTGCCGGTCACACAGAGCCCACTCTCTCGAAGACATACCAAAACCGACTCTCCTACCCCATTCATGACGATGATAATACCCTCGACGACTAAGTACCCATAAGCTCACATATAACCATACATGACATTCGAACGAATTCAAATGGTGAATGAAAGCTTGCTTTCTCTCCCTTTATCTCATAGCTTTTCCCCATACTACGACTTACTACCATACTACCCACAGAGTTTACGTCCGACTGTACACACCCTTCGACCAATATTTCCTCTTTAGTACATCACATTAGAGGCCCACTTTTGTCAATTACACATTATGCTTACATCTCTACAGACAGATCTGTATACCTATTCTGCATATATACATACATACGACTTCCACTCGTCATCCACATCCACATCTCCAATGATATACATGGGGTTTTTTCTGGAGAAATCTCAATTCCCTAGAAAGGCTGAAAGGAGAATTTTACCAAGTCAAAGTCATCACATGTATACTCGTGATGATATGATATGATGATATGATTTTGAATAGACAGAGAGTTTATCAGTAGAAGAGAGGGATCGATGTAGCGAGAATTCCTATCACCATGTCCTCAGCTTTACATTTCCTATACAACTATAATTATTACCATCACTATTAGTATAATTATTATATGTTTAAGTAAGAGACGAGGGCTTCTTCTCTCTCCAAAGCTCATTCATTCACCATCTGTGTATTCTCATCAGCAAGTTTTCAAGTATATTCTTATTATACACCATACCATTTCATGCTCCCTCCAAAAAGTATTTATTTCGACGTCGAACAATTGATTATTTTGTGTCTACAACCTACTTGCTACGTCATCCATATAATATATATATATATTTATATATATGTACACGTGTACGTGGACTGAAAGATTTTACCACTTTCTAGTCTGACAAAACTAAATCTACGTGTATATACACGATTCCCTTTCATCGACTATCAATTATCTGTCCACAAAATGTTCATTCGCTATTCAAAAAAAAGTACTTGTATAGTATGATACCGTTGTAGTTATTCCCTGTCATCAAATGATTTCCAACGATGATTTGAATGTATTTGAGCAAACCAATGAGATTAAATGTTTAACTCTTTCTACAGTTTCATACAAAAGTTAGCTTGCTTGAATTTTTTTTAATACAAGTAGAACAGAGTTCAATCTACGGAAAGTATTATTAGCACACATCCATATCTAGGTACCTACTTACGTTACGTATATAAGTACACTGCAAATGAATGAAATTGTGTAATTTTTGACATATTTCTCAGGTAAAATTCATAAATTCATATAAAAGGACGGTTAATGAGGAAAAGGGAACCTTTTTCAAGAGAACATATATCCCGAAACGCTTCTTCCACACTAATTTGAGAGTGAAAAGCCACGAGGGAATTGCTATTCTCTGATAGTGTGGAATGAAAGCACTTAGATTAAATTGCAAATTGCTACACGCTACTATTTTTTTCCTTCATGATCTCACCAAAAACAAGTCTCACGTCATGCATTCTAATTCTTTCAATGAACATTGAGATTACTACACGCCTCATTCGTACACACACTAGTTCATATATATTTCTTTCATGAGACAATATCAGCTTGAATGTAGCAGTGAGTCTTTTACAAACACATACACACACTTTTAAATTAAGATGATAAAATACGCTGCTACACTTTATTCGCATAAAAACAAAAAAGAATCCCTTTGTAAAAAAAAATTATTATTGCTGCAGTTTGTATTTTCAAGAATATGGCAATGACGATTTCCATTTATTTTGCAATTCGTGAAGCATATTAAACAAAATTAAAACATCGATCGGTTTTGTTCCTCTATACGGAAACACACTTGTGAAATATGACAAAGTTTGTGAATTTGATTGTTTCTTTGTGGAAACTCGAATTTCAATAAAACATTTTCATTTGGATTTTAAAGACGTGAGCTTAATTCTTGAATGCAAAATGCGAAAGCCCTCATAAATTCACTCGCCAAAGAGTGTGTGTGTGTGTGTGTGTGTGTGAGAGAGAGAGAGAGAGAGAGAGAGAGAGAGAGAGAGAGAGAGAGAGAGAGAGAGAGAGGGAGAAATCCGAAATCCAAAATCTTCTTCCGCATCAGCGCCAGCAGAGAAGCTTAAAATTTTCCAAAGTCTTCCTCTTCGAATTCGTAGGAAATATATGAAGCAGCAATTCCTGATCCCATATAAATATAAAATAGAATGAAATGAAGCGTAGGCTTGGTTTACATAGAAAAGGATCCAACACACATACACACACACACCCAGAGAGACACAAAGGAAAGCGTAGACAAAACTGAGTTTCACAGACGTATTCTTCGAGTTGTAATTAAAATTTGAATACCCCATTGTCTACAGCAAAAAGTCTATGACACTGGACATACATAGTAGCTGGGAAATATTACCTTGTACAAAATTTGGATATTATAATGTAACAAGGATGGGGACTACTACCCATGAAAATGTAATAAATCAAGTCCTTTACACCATTATCATATTATGTATCACTATGTATACCATCCCTGATTTACTACAGAATAAAATAACATGGACCACGTATACATACTCATACAACATTTGCAGGGCTTCACGATGAAACTTTCACCTGTTCAACAAAATACGGTACAATGGCTAACTAATAAATACTCAAACTATATAAATAGTTCTTTTAACAAGATAGCTCAAACACAGTGATCTTCTTGTTTGTACTTTATCTATGTACTATACAAAGATACAAAATTAGAGTCAACATCGTCTGGAAAGTTGTACATTGTAGCAAAAACAAAAAAAAACGAAGAAAAACACATCAGAGGAAATTATTGCTAACCCATTCGAGAAAGTCGAATTCATCAGAGTGAAAAATGCATGTACAAGCAGGAAGAACTCGACGGTTTCCCCCCTCAAAATGATTAACTATATACAACTCCCAAGAAATTCTATGAACAATTTGAGAGAAAAACTTTAACCGTTTATGGTTCTACAGTTCTACCACATCCTAAATGAGAGCAAACTTCGTCAGTCATTTAAAATAACTTTGCAATAAAAACATCCATTTATTAAATGACTCGTCTGTCGACATACCCCAAAGTACTTTATAGGTTTTTTTTTGTGTTAAAAATGTGCATTACACTGGAAGACATCTCATCAATATTTTCTCATCGTATATATGGGAATGTCAATGTCACCTGGATCTTACCAGAGTCATCATACATTCACCGTTACTTTCCTTTTTCCCCATTTCACGAAAGAAAAAAAACGTTCGGTCGATATACTAAAAATTGAAATATCAAACCCACTGGAAATCCTCACGAACAGGTTTCTTCCCCAACATACATGAGCAGTCATCAGTCAATAGTCTATTTGAATGGTTTGAGCAATCTTTCAATGAACCAACCACTAGACTTTCACTTTCTATTTTCTCCTCAAAACTCTATGTAAAACGTACATTTTAGGACATTAAACACACCTGGAACTCTTTCCATCTCACAAAGAAAACTTTTTCAATATTTCACAACTTGGATTGTAGGACATTCACAAAATTACAGGGATTCTTTCATGTCCATTACCAAGCAGCCTACCCACACAAATTCAAATACATACCAATGACAAGTTTTGTTACCTAAATTATTATTACATATATAAACGAGAATCGCGACTTGTAGGTATATTTCTCGGAAAGATTACAAGAGTTCAGATAATAAAACATGATAAATTCAAATTCAGACAAACTCCTGTGTCAAGAACAAATTGAAATGAATAAATTTTAATTAAAATTTATTAGAATTCCATTTTTATATGGGAAATGGGGTAAAAAAAAACTATGCCATGTGCACATACAGGACGCTGCTTTTCATATAAATACGCAGCATCATTCATTCTAAGGCACAGACAGAATGTACAAGGTAACATTATCATACGTCCTTTCCTCTGGTATTTTAGAAAAACACACTCACAAACATGGCTTTACTTTTGACAACATGGTGGCTACATATTACATATACATGTGGAGAGAAGCTTGATGGGTTGGTTTGAGAAATCCATGAATGAACCGCTTCAACATCTCTCTTCTTTTCCTCTTGGATCCAACCACCACGGAAAAGCAAATGTAATTTGAAATTCCCTTGTGCATTATGCATGTCCAATAACATTTTGTATTCGTTTCCAGTGCTCCCTCAAAATAATCTCTCGTAAACACAACTCGCAGTGCAGCAAGTTAATTTTCTTTCGCTCGACTTTACATTTTACCCATCTACACAAGTCTGTGACTTGAAAAAAAAATAACTCCATTCAAATACGAGTGAACTTCACAGAACCCTCACACCAAATTGGGCGGGTTTTTAAAATTATGATTTTTTGCGCTCTAACGTTTACTTTTATGGCAAGAAACCTCCTCGAATTAGAAAATTTGAAATCGAACCGATTTTCGGGTTTTGAGACCGAAAAACGGGTTTTAAAAACCTAAAACGGGTGTACATGGCGGCCATGTTGGATGCGATTTGGATTCGGTTTTTTACTCCCACTATAGAACTTTCCTCGAGCGCAGCAGGACACAAAACCGCCATTTTGTTTTTACAGTTGCCCTCCAGAAGCTCGGTCATTTCTAACCTTTTTGGATTAGTTGGTACCCTAATCCCTTAGTCTGACCGAGCGTCTGGACGGCAACTGGTTTTCAAAACCAAAAATGTCTCAAACGCTCCCACTGGAAAAACGCTTTTACAAGGTCGATCAAAAAACCAAATCTGAATCGGATGATTCTATGACCAAAAAATCCTCCCCGCCGTTAAGGACCAGGGTTTTTATGGGGGTCTTAACGGCGGGGAGACCAGGGTTTTTTGATCGACCTTGTAAAAGCGTTTTTCCAGTGGGAGCGTTTGAGACATTTTTGGTTTTGAAAACCAGTTGCCGTCCAGACGCTCGGTCAGACTAAGGGATTAGGGTACCAACTAATCCAAAAAGGTTAGAAATGACCGAGCTTCTGGAGGGCAACTGTAAAAACAAAATGGCGGTTTTGTGTCCTGCTGCGCTCGAGGAAAGTTCTATAGTGGGAGTAAAAAACCGAATCCAAATCGCATCCAACATGGCCGCCATGTACACCCGTTTTAGGTTTTTAAAACCCGTTTTTCGGTCTCAAAACCCGAAAATCGGCCCGATTTCAAAAATTCTAATTCGAGGGGGCTTCTTGCCATAAAAGTAAACGTTGGAGCACAAAAAATCACAATTTTAAAAACCCGCCCAATTTGGTGTGAGGGTTTTGTGAAGTTCACTCATACATCGTTAATCGCTTTTACTTTTCTTTCTCGTTTTCTCTCTCTCTCTTTCAAAGTCTTAACTTTTAACTTAAATACGATAGAAAGAAAGCCTGAAATGAAATAAAATAAATTCCATTCTCGTACATGCTTCAAAAATAACGACAGTTATATAAACCATTATGGAATCTTTAATTTTCTCTCCAAAATTCAAAAAGCCCAAACCTTTTGTGTAAAATCCCTGTTTGCTTTCTCTTCCCACATCCTTCGGAATATGGTCGGAAATTATCTATAACTAAACATCATAAGATTTCCCTCCCTCCTTGTAACACTACTACGGTATGCAAGACTAAAAAATAACTATCCAAACTGTATACTTGACAAAATATGAAAGAATCATCATATTAAATGTACATGAACTATGTACAGCTAGACTCCAAATATATTATAGAATGTCAAAATGAACGTTCTTTGGAGATTTTCCATTCACATAGAGGCCAGAGAGAGAGGGAGAGAGAGAGAGGGGGGGGAGAGAGAGAGAGGGGGGGGAGAGA
>JAIUND010001080.1:0-43138 GCA_034699125.1 Gisinianus flammeolus
AATTTAAAATTTTACGTTCCCCCCCCCCCCCCCAAAATGAGAAGATGATCCATCATCAATCTGAATATGAATGAATGGGAAGATTGTGGTTTTGTATTTGGATTTTTTAAATTAAGGAAATGAAATTGATTGTGATAATTTGGATTTGAATGTTGTGAACTCGGAAAGAGTATAAAGTATATACCAGGATCAGAATTAGAATCAGAAGCATCACAACTTGGCAGTTTAAGAGAAATCCCATGTTTCTCATAATAAATATATATCGTATATCGTACATATGTACGCATATCCAACGGGGGGAAAATGAGAGATTAAAAAAGGTTGAATGAGAGCAGATAAATTCTGATGCACTTAATTCTCATCGTCACAAAACTTTGAGACTTTGATTTTTTCCTTCTTTTTTTTTTTTGGTTTAAGCTTTGCGTTTTGAGTTTTGAGTTTTTTGGAGGGAGAAAGATGAGGCTCGAGCTGATAGTTGAGATGAAATGAATGAATAATGAATAATCTTTGAATTGAACATTGAGGAGATGGAATAAAAACTAAATGAATGAATGAACTTTTTTTTTATTATTATTATTCCGTTTGCCTCAAAGTCAAATGGCTTTCATTTAGCTTTCAACTCGGAGCAATCAATTTCCATAACTCTCAACTGTATATGAAGAGTCGAAGAGAGCGAGAGAGATAGTCAAAGTATTGAGGCTTTTCCTGTCGTTTATATACATGAAATTTCCTATTTCAACGTCACTTTTCATTCGTCACTTGATTTCATTCACAAGTTTTTTCTTCCTTATCGTTTCCTTTTCGTTGTGGGATTTTTTGAAGGGAAGAGAGAGAAAAGTTTTTCATTTTCAGTGTGTGAATGTGAATGTGTATTGGAATACGCTGGAGTGAGTTTGGATATTGATGAACAGTCTGTAATTTCAATATGATGTTTTGGGTTTTAATTTCATTCTAGGGAAGAGAGAGAGAAGAGACAAACGACATGAGAAGTTGACAGTTCTCTTGTGTCGAAAATTGTGCCGATTGACACAATCGACACCCCACACATTTGAAAATGGAGTATCGTCTCGATATATTGAATGTTGATTTTAACGGGGTGTTTTTTTTTTTTTTTTTTTACTTTTTTTACGCATGAAGATTGACAAGATTTGTTCAAGTTTACAGTTGAACACGCTCTGGAAATGTGTCGAGCACGAAATAATGAGCAGTGATTGGTTTCCGGTGTCTCTCTCCACAATCCATTGACATTTACCATTACAATCAGAATTATATATATTTTATTTGTAGGGTAAATACGCATCAAACAAATAATAACATACATAAAAGGAATATCATGGCAAATTATAAATTAATGTATAAATATTTTCTGTATAGTCCTTTATGAAATTCTATACGCCGAATATGGAATTGCGACTTGATTTTACTTAATCATTTCCCTTTGTTTTCCTTCCTTCTCTCTGTCTCTGTCTGTGTCTCCTCCCGGTCTCCCTTTGAAATAAAACTATATAGAAGAATATCAAATTCAAAGATCAAAGATCCTTCTATTTGCTTTTGTTGACGACAGTATTTTCTTACCAAATTTAATTATTATCCTTCCTGTGATGATGAACAGAGAGAAATGGGAATATTCATTATAATTTTCAATCATCAAGGTCTTTTTTGCATGCATGGAGATAAAAATATCGTATACATAAACAAATGAACATCTTGAGCTCAAATTTATTGAATTTTTGTTGTTGCATTGACATTTTTTGTGTACGCTGTTACTGTGGATCTCATTTTCTTGATGGAATTTTTATGAGGTGCTATCAGAAAATAAACGACGTAGTACACAGATACAAAAATATATACCTTTTACTCTTTTTCAGTGATTTCCTTTTCTTCATTTCCTTATTATTCAACTCGAACAACATGAGTAACACGGCAAATTGTATGTTCCGTGATGTTGTTGAACTATTTTTAGTGAATTTAATATATCTTCCGACTACCGACTATACTTTATTCTCTAGTACATTTTCATTTTCAATACAATTTTTTTTAGACTTTTCTCTTTTTATAGACTCGACCATTAATTTATTTGAGTCATTTTTGTTATTGACTGACGATGAGAATTGAGATCCTCCCAAGTGTTTTTTGATGTATTTCTTATATGGATATCACAGCTATTCTTGTATAGTAGTATGAAAGTAATAAAAAAAATTGGGAAAAGGATTGAGCAAAAAAAAATGATCAAAATATTATTCACAACTCCTCTCCGCTTCTCCGATTCTCCACAGAGTAACAAAGATAAGAAAAACATTTAGCATTGTCCAAGTGGAAAAAGTTGTTACAGTTTATATTTTGATTTTTTGATATTGATATTGTATCATCATTTCACTCCATATCAAATCACATCATATATAATATCATATCACATGGCATCACATCCTGTTTGGAAATTGTAAATGTACGGAGAGACGAGACAGACATTTGACTCATTACTCAAAAGATGCTCAAAGAGTTCAAATCAAAATACTTTGAAATAAGATCCCATTTATGTGTGTGTGTGTGTGTGTGTGTGCTTGTGTGTGTGTGGGTGTGTATGCTTTTTCTCATTCCATATCGCCTAGCTTTGTGTTTTTGTTTGTGTTTGATCGGATACTTCATTTTTCTCAGAATTGATTTGTGTAAACAGGCAATCATTATATGACTTGAGATTTTGAGGAGCTCGTGCAAAATATGTTTGTACAAAAAAATTCTAAGGGAATGCGTCACACCGTGCCGTACGCAAAACTCGTGTGTATGTGTATATTGTCTTTAGTTGTTCAAACTAACCTCAAACTTGTCTACAAATATTCATAAAATCAAATATGGTAAATTCATGATTGACCTGATAATTCCCTTACATTTGATTGCCTACTCAAAATATATACACGTTATATGTATAGAGATGTATAATAAAGTGTGATAATCGAATTACACCCGAAAAATGGGTACAAATGATGAAGATCTCCCATGCAGCATCACATGTGGCTAAATCATTCACCGATTATCATTCAATATTATTATCATAATGGTGCTTACATTACATCGGTTTTCGGTTTTCGGTTATCGGTTCGGTGGGACTCCGATTTAAAATGTACATACTGTCATCTACAGGATGAAAAGGAATGAATGAATATATAAACTCCATGAAATAATACACTCGGATTTCCATGCGTACTCCCCGAGATAACAATTTATACATATATTTTTGGGTACACACACACACACACACTCTCCTCACAGATCTTGGACTTGATTTTGTATTTTGTCCATCCAACCAGATCCAAATTCACAGAGTTAGAGAGAGAGAGAGAGAGAGAGAGACTGGAAACTACGGACTACAAACAACAACATTGTACTGTACGCTGTAATATGTAATATGTCATGTGTTCAAAAGTAGTAACAGCAGCCCTTTTTTCCATATCCAGAGAGAGAGATTCAGTGAACGAACGAGCGAACGGAGACTCGACAGCAGAGCAAGAAGAAACAGCTGTACGTTACGCTCAGACTATTTCTATTTCCATATCTATTTGTATCAGTGTAATGTCTCTATATTCGTTTATATATGTGTGTTTCCATATCGTTCCTCTCTCTCTCTCTCTCTCTCTCTCTCTCTCTCTCTCTCTCTCTCTCACTCTGACTACTCAATTCCAAAGAATCCAGACTATGTGTACCCGTTCAAAGTCTATATGTACTTATGTGTATTTTTATTTTACATAATATATTAGATGAGAGAGTGAGCGAGATATATATTGTGAGCCCTGAAGGTCCTAGCCCACTGAGACCCTGTGACGGAGAGCAGCAGAGAGAGATGCTGTTATGTGGAAAAGGATATGAGGATTTTTTTTCCCGGGCCACTAGGCTCGCTACAAGCACTATACGTTCACTCTTTCTCTCACTCCCTCGCTCTCTCGCTCTCACTCACTGTGTATTTTCAGTTTTGTAGCGTCGCTTTCGTTTTCCCACCAAATTTTTTTTTACATCGAAACGTATCACAAGACAACTACAACTACAATGTACCTACAACTAACTCCCTCATGTTTACCATTTCCTCAAGGCAATATACATACACATTTTTTTATGATGAAAGCGAGGGAAAAGGAGTTGTATGTATACACTGTGTACATAGTGGAAGCTCTATGCTCTCGTCAGTTGGAGTCTCACAATCAGTAGTCCATAGTAGTAAGTACTAACAATAAGTACATATCTTGGACTTGGACTTGGACCATAGTCCACATTTGAATTCCAAGTTTTTTGAGTTTTGAGTATATATAAATATAAATATAAATATAAATATAAATATATGGTGGTGCATCTGCATCTGGATGGAGGAAGATTGAAATCACAAAAGTCTCTTATGACCACCACACTGTTTCCATTTCATGTGTATGTGTATACACAATAAAGCACTACATAACATACGCAGTAAAAAAATGTAGTAGGAGTAACAATGCAGTATAGGAATATGTATATATACACGTAGAAATGTATGTAGATGTAGGCAGTTCAACCAGCGAGAGATTCGATGCTCTTTTTCTGCACCAGCTGCACTTTATTATCTGTATTTCCTTTAATCGCTTTTTCAACTCTTTCGTCTTCCGACTGGGACTGAATATAGAGCCTTCACCATACAAAGTCGAGTGTGTACAATGCATTTCATCTTTTGTCTTTTCCCTATATATATATATATATATATATATATATATATACTGTCATTCATATTGCACTGGATTTCAATATGCAATGCACTTTGATGCAGCTCCGAAACTGTATTAAATATTTCAAATTAAATGACAAAATTTGGATTCAACGTATTGTTTTTACGTCCAAAGGGGCTTATGTGGATTGCCATATGATTTCTTCCATTATTCTACCCATTAGCATTTTATTTATATTATATCTCACTTTTACTTTTACTCGTGCAGATTACAAATGGAACACTTTACATTAATGAAACATTTTTTCCAAGCATTTTTTATACAAACAAGGCCAATAAATAGGACAGAGACCGAAAAAAAACTGCTGCTGCTGCTGCTGGTTTGATGTGATGGACTCGAGAAAAATAACATACCAAAAAGATTTCACTTCATAAAAAATAATTAGACTTGCAATTAGAAAATGTACAATGACATCACATGGAAAGTTTTTTGAGGTGGACAGTACTACACAGACAAATACGAGAGAGAAAGAGAGAGACGTATTCCGTCTCTGTCTCTCTCTCTCTCTCTCTGTGTACGTGCATTAAAGTTTGTGGTTGAATATCTAGTAGCTATAAAAATTATATTATGATACATCAAATGTTGTAGTGTGTAGTTTTGTAGTTGACGTAGAAATTCCAAATACGAAAAACAAAATACGAAATTCCAAAGTTTTATAGTTTTATGTGTGGACGTAAAGAAGGAGAAAATGAGAGAGCAAAGGGGGAAAAATCCATTTTATGTCCTGCTGGACGATAATTGTAATTATAATGCATTTTATCGTTAGTGGTATTTTATGACTATCACGACTTTTGTCTTGTGAACATGAGTGAACACAGATGCGGTGGAAATAACACTATACTCTATAGACAATGGAAAAGAGAGAGAGAGAGAGCGGACCACAGAGCTATTACAATTTAAATTAGAATATCCGAGGACGACAAAAAAAAATTGGACAGAGTTTGAACTAGAAAACTGGAACTTTATAGGGATTCACTTCATGATTAGTAGCATACATGAGAGAGAGAGAGAGAGAGAGAGAGAGACCATTATAACTATTAGTCTGTCCATTGTGCACTTACACCTGGACTCTCCAAATTACACACTACACAAAGACACACTTACTCCAACTCATAAACTCCAAAACTACAAAACTCCAAGTCTCCTCATCATAACAATAACAACAATGCTGAACTGACTGCAGAGAATATGTAAAAAAAAGTGTTAACTCGAGTGAGAGAAAGGAAGTCGTATTTTATACTACATTCTCGATTTCCTCTCTCAATTATTGTCAAATTCATTTCATTATTACTTTTCCCTTTTCTCTCCATACTAAATATACGGAGACGGACACTCATTTCAGTGTTTATTTCACACACAAACACAGTGAATGAGAGGGAGAGAAAATGTAAATGTTTTTGCTTGCTGGTGCTGGTGGGTTTGTGAGCCATTTCATTGCCAGTTTAAATCCGTTTTGAGGTTGTTACCGCCATCTCTCCACCACACGAATATTACAAAACGTTTTCCTCTTCAGACATGAGCAAATATCAAACGTTTCTACATGTTTACGCATGAATAAACCTTCAGTTGTTTTTTTTCCTTTCACTGGAAATGAATGACCTCATAAGTTGGCGTCCACATGCTCTACAACTGGTAATTCGTAAATAGATGAGTCAAAGGTATATTTGAGTGTGGGGAACAGAAAAGTACACATGTATATTCGTAAATATGGAATACGGAATACGGAAATTCATCGCTCAAGATAAATGGACTCGTGAATTTTTAATAATGATTGAAAATGAGTATTGACATGCAATTGGAATTGGAGTCATGAACATGAATGTCGTGGACATTCACATAAATTACACTGACGAGATAGAGATTACCAAATACCAAACTATGTTCATTCTATATATATATATATAAATGTATAAGTACATAATGTACAAAGAAAAGCGTAAATAGGAAAGGTAAATACATAATTCCAACCAAATTGGAGAAATAATATTCAAAATTGAAATGAAAGTATTACAAAATTGAGGATTTTTGATGTTTTATGTGTATATGTGAGGAGCTCCAAGTCCGCACACATTCATCTCTGTCCATGCAATTGTCCCAACCCATTTTCACAAATGTAAATATGACATTTACCCGAGAAGAAAAAAACGTCAAATTGTAAATTAAACTCGCCATTCGTCATTCTAGTTATGTTTATGTGTGTTGTTTGTTAAGCTTGACAAGAATAGAAAAACAATGAGAATGAAAATGAGATTCTCCCGGGAGTTTTATTTGCATTCGATTCTATTCCTATATATATTTCCATATTGTTTACTCTGCAATACATACGATGAAGTCGCTTTAAAACACAATAATAATAATACACACACACAGTAATACGCACACAAAAAAAGAGCTTTGAAAATTTCCAATTAGAATTGAATTTCCACAGCTCAAATGTCTCAATCCCAACGCTTCTCAATTTCTTGCTTGACTTTATCTGGATGGAGTGCAGACCCTGAAATAATCTATTCATATGATAATGACAAGGGGATTGGAGTTTTGTTTGAGGTCGTTTCGGGTCAAGATCAAGGTGAATTCCATCTCGAGTTCCCGTTCAATTTTTCAATTTCTTCTCATCTTCTTCCCTGTTGATCGACCGCATGTCAACTCTCATGACATCGACTCGGTTCATTATTGACATTATTCTATAAAATATGCGTCAGTAGCGAGCGTCAGACTTCATTTCCGATGACGATGACAATCCTCCAAAGCGTATTTATTATCATATCATGTTAAAATACATTTTGTGAGTGTTGAGAATGAAAAGGTTATTTCGTCCTGGGTAATCATCATAACATAATAAATTTGCCTTGTTTTTTATTTGTGTGTACTTATTATTATTCTTGTTGGTCCTGTGATGTGTTGTGTGTTGTGTGTTGTTGTGTAGGTTTTCCTCACCATGCTGTCAAAGGGACATGAACATCAACATGAAAATAGTTGATTGGAACAACAAGAGACAGTAACAAAGGAGGAATACATATAGACAGACGTACATTCTTTGTATGTACAATACTTGAGAGTGTATACTATTTGTGTGTGGTGAGTTTTGGAGTTGTCCGTATTTGTTATTGAGTATAATGTAAAAACGTGAGTGAGTGAAGGAGAGTGAAGGAGGGAGGATATACATGATAGTTTTTTTTGTGTATTTTTATGGGACCGGAAGAGGTGGGGTAAAGTACTAAACTTCTCCTCACTCGCATAATGATAATTGATAATGTCAAGAGATAAGATGGTCTTCTATATACATATCTATCTGTCTTCTCTCTCTCTCTCTTGTCAACGTGTTACATGTTGAACGATGTATCTCGTCATCGTCATTGTCAACATGTTACCTGTACGACAGCCACAATTATTATTATCTAACACCGTGAGCCATGAGGATAAATAATTCATTTCAACACATTCCCCCCCCCCCCCCCAATTGGAACAGAAAAAAGGAAAAAGAAAAACTGTCTCAACTCTCAACTACGTATTTTACTCCACGATCTCTATCTCTTTACGTTTTACATTCAATTCCATGTGAAGAGTCAATTCTACCAATACAATACAATACAAAATACAATACAAATACAAATACACATTGTAATGTACATTCTTCTCATCATCATTCATTCATTCATTTAATTTGTCATTCACATTCCATGCACACATACACACACACACATAACAACGCATTTTGGATTTCCCCAACTCATCTTCATTTCCTTGACAAAATCCCCCCCCCCCAAAAAAAGAGTATTAAGAAAAAGCCAATCAATTTCTAATTTAAACTCGAGTCAACCTGATAAAATCTTTATTTTTACTTTTTACTTAAAGGAAATAGGGAAATAGTTGTCTGTTTGTATATTTCTGGATCATTGAAGTCAAGCGGTCAAGTGTTTTATTTGTGTGCCAAAGTATTGACAATCAATCGACAAGAGTGTATTCCCCATTTCCCCTTTGCCATTCAAATTCAATTCCAGTAGTTTATCAATAATAAAAGAAAAGCTTTGCTCATTCCACTTCCGTGTTCTCTCATTTTTTTATTTCTAGCACGGTTTTTAATAGAATTTATTTATTTTTACACACAATCCTAACCTTTATTTTATTCAATAGAAGAATCTCCACTTGCTTTCATTTCCGGGTGCATAGCATTTCCTGGAACTTCATGTACTTTATTGTGAATCTCGCTCTCTCTCGCTCTCGCTCTCTCTCGCTCTCTCTCTCTCTCGCTCTCTCTCTCTCTCTTTATCGTTCGTTCGTTCGTTCTTTCATTCTCGTTTCGTTTTTGTCCTTGAACCTGGACGATAACCATTGAGAGTACATTTGAGTCATATTACGTACGTAGATGGTAGTCCATGAGTACCCACAACCACAACACATAACCCTTTTTTTCTTCTTCTCTGTCTCTTTCTTTTTTTGTAAATATACAAAATGCATTTACTCCGCAATTCAGAACAGATGATTACATCGTTATCCTAATCGCTAGTTCTCTCTCTCTCTCCTTCTTCTTTATCAAGTTGTAATGGCACAGTGTATATAGGTACAATATATACGTATATATAAATATGTAGTTTTGTGTGGATGAAGGTGAGAGTGAATGGAATGGAGGGAATCCTCCATGATGATGATGATGATTCTCGTGGATATACTGATATGAGGTAAGTGTGAGCGTGAGGATATGAGACACACAGGGCCAGTCATTCCGTACATTGGCCTCGATCAAAATTGAATTTATCTTTTTATCATAGGAGAAAATCTAGGGAAACAAAACAGAGGAGAGGGGAAAAAAGTAGAAGAAAAAATTGCATAAGTATAAGGAAAATATATAGTCGAGATAATAGATACGTTTGCTTTTGGTCTCAGATAACTGCGCAGTAAACGTAACCCCAAGATTAATGCGACCATGAGAGAGTGAGTGAGAGAGAGAGAGAGAGAGACAGAGAGAGAGAAAGAGAGAGTGAGTAAAAACACTGGAAACTCTCACTTTACTACTGGTATACTGGATTTTCCTATTTTATTATATATTTACATACTTTCCACTTGCAAATTGTAATCAATGATTAAATTATACTGCGATCGGCTTCGGCTCATTCATACGGATTGTTTTTATTTCTTGGTTTTCCTCCGAACTAGAATTTTGGACGGGAGATTTACAGCTCATTAATTGGCATTGTTGCTTCTTCAGAGTTCTATTAAATACTTTTAAATATTTTAAATCCCATGACGGATTTTCATGCAACAATATCTAGACAATGCAATGAGAAGGAGAAAGAAAAAGTTGGAAAATGTGGCAGATTTTAATGCACACTGATGAATGAAATGTTTTCTTTTAAAGTCTCGGAGCTCTGTTTGTGTGTGGCTTGTGTGTGTGTGTGTGTGTGTCGAGAGAGAGAGAGAGATAAAGAGAGAGAGAGAGAGAAGTGAAGCTCAATTAGCAACTGCTTAATGTGAATGTTCTAGCTTGTGCAATAATAATAACAATAATGATAATGTAACAAAAGGGAATTTGGTCTATGGGTATTGCTCAGTCAGTGTGTGGTGTTGCACAGAGGACAGACAGAGAGAGAAGAGAGAGAGAGAGAGCCGGCGGAGCTTGTTCCTTGTTTTGTCTAACAATAAGAGTAAAATAGCAGATGGGTGAAATTCACAGAAGACACACTCTTTTGGACGGGAGTTCAAAATTTTGATTTTTTGCCCTCAAGCGTTTACTCTTATGGCAAAAAACCTACTCCGAATTAGAATTTTTGAAATCGGACCGATTTTCGGGGTTTGAGATCGAAAAACGGGGTTTTAAAACCTAAAACGGCGGTACCGCCAGGGAGGCCATTTTGAATCCGAATTGGATTCGGCTTTTTGCTCCCACTCTAGAATCAGTTTCCCCAGTGGGAGCAGGTTGAAAAACCGTTTAGGACCAGGGTTTTTATGGGGGGTCATAATGGCGGGGAGGAGATTTGTTGGTCAGAGAATCATCCGATTCAGATTTGGTTTTTTGATCGACCTTGTAAAAGCGTTTTTCCAGTGGGAGCTTTTGAGACATTTTTGGTTTGGAAAACCAGTTGCCCTCGGGCGGATTAAGGGATTTAGGGTACCAACTAATCCAAAAAAAGTTAGAAATGACGGAGCTTCTGGAGGGCAACTGGAAAAACAAAATGGCGGTTTTTCGACCTGCTCCCACTGGAGAAACTGATTCTAGAGTGGGAGCAAAAAGCCGAATCCAAATCGGATTCAAAATGGCCTCCCTGGCGGTACCGCCGTTTTAGGCTTTAAAACCCCGTTTTTCGATCTCAAACCCCGAAAATCGGTCCGATTTCAAAAATTCTAATTCGGAGGAGGTTTTTTGCCATAAAAGTAAACGCTTGAGCGCAAAAAATAAAAATTTTGAACTCCCGCCCAAAAAAGTGTGAGTCTTCGGTGAATTTCACTCAAATACAGATAGTAAATAGGGAATTCACGTCCATTGTAGTTGTGATAATGGGAACAGAAAAATTACAATTAGAATTACAAGGTGAGTATGTACTATGTACAAACTTGTACGGAGAAGACCAAGAAGAAGAAGAAGAGGAAAAAATGTACATGAGGATTCTTCTTGCGTCACTCAATGGCAGTGACTAATGGCAAACAATGAGCTCTGAATGAATAAGGGAAAAGGTGAAGACACTGTCTGGATGTTCGTGTTCTGGATTCTCTCGACAAAAATCCTCACATGGCCAACTACACACAGAGTACACATGTAAAGTGAGAGAGAATAAAAGAGTTTCCAGACTGTAATAATATGAGCGACATATGGATGGGTGACCAGAAAAGAAGTTTAACTTTTCAATTCAAATTCATTTACTCACGGAAGGCTGTCTTCTCTTCTGTTTTGTGCTCTGTGTGGCAAAGACAAATGTGCATGTTTGAGCAAAAAGTCTTCCAGTCTCCAAAAGCTATAATAACAAAGTGTGGCTACATATTACATCAGATATACAGGTGAAAATGTTTACCTCTGTACTCTGAATGGTATATATGCGCTGTATGGTTGTATCTTTTGAAGGATTTCAAACTGAAAATTAAGGATTTTTAAAGGTGTGTGGTGTGTCTGTGTCTGCCGATTTGCTTCAGTGCTGATGAGTTCCATCCTTTTTTAATCCTTGAATTCGAGATTTACAACTTAGATTTATATATATTCGAGGATTTTTCATGGACAAAAAAAATAAGTTCATGACTTTTTTTCTTGCTCTCTTTCTCTGTCTCTCTCTCGTTTTAGTAATAGTTTTCGCTTTCATTTCCCTTCATTCCCGTCTGCACTTTTTTGTTTTTGCTTTTTCGTCTATACTCTCTCTGTCCATATGTTTTTTGTTTACATCAAGGAAAATCCTCATTTTTTTAATCCTTTATCTTCCATCTTTTGAGGGAATTTCTCTACTGACTCGATTCACATGATTTTTTTTTTGATGACTATACACCTTCAATTCAATTTTACATGCTGCAAATTTTGTCCTTTTACTAAACAGGCATACATTCAAATGGGGGAAATTCATCAGTATTTTCTATTAAAAAAAAAACAAGATTTTATGGGAATTGAAGGGTTGAGGATTTGAAATTCAAAATAAAGATTTTTTGGAAGAGGGAATTTGGAATTTGGAAATTCGTCCAGGTAAAGTACGGAGAACGGACGGAATTCCTCGTCGTCGTCTCTGCGTCTTCCTACATGGATAAAGTTAATTGTAGATGTTGGTTGTTTCTTTATGTACAGTTGAGAATCAAGCCTGGGCTTTCAAAGAGTATATACTATAGGTATATTCAAGTTTGAGCAGAGAAGAAAGAGAGAGAGAGAGAGATGGAGAGTCCACACGCTCAAGTAGCGAGTAAGTTTTTTTTACGATCCTCAGAGAGACGAAATGGTAACCATTCAGAGGGCAATGGCAATGGAATCTTGCTCGTTTTTTGTGTGTGTGTGTTAGTTCTTTGACGCCAACGTTTCGCTACGTTTGAAGAAATTCTCCCGCCTATTTCAATAGCCTTGAAACAGGTTCAGGCGAACATGAGAGCATCGCACTCTCACATCCTCATCCTCAAGTCAAGTCTCATATACAGATATACAGTGAGAAAAAAATACTACACAATCTACAGTACAGAGTTAAAGGAGTGTGTGTGTGTGTAGTCCATGCTCAGGATTCCCATGAGGTGAAGCAAAGAGAGAGAGAGAGAGTCTGCTTACACCTGCCTTCCCGCCTTTTACAATCTTACGTTATGTTTATGTTGATGTTTCTCTTTCAACTTCAACTGCAGCAGCTTCCCTACAAACAAACAACAACCCAACATAAACAACCAACGGCGATGCATCATCTTATGCAACTTTTAAATCGCCATCACACAAAAACACATCCCCATCCAACATCATAAACAAAGGAGACTTTTTGTCTTTTTCCCTCTCTCACTCTACCAAACTATAGATAAAACAAAAAAAACAAAAGAACTGCAGTTTCTTACATAGTACATAGTTCAAATGGAAATCCCTTGACAAAAGATAAACTACAAATTCTTTACCTCAGAAAAAAAACAAACGGGCTTTGCATTTTTTTTCTTCTTTGGAAATCCCTTAAAAATCACTAAACAAAGGATCGAGATAATTTTTAGCTTGTAAATTTGTAAAATCTCCATTTTGACATGGAAAGTATCGTAAATGTGAAATATATATAAGAAATTTGATTCTCGTCAATTGATTGACAAGTAATTTTCCATTCGAATACAAAATCTCATTGAATGGGAATTAACATGCCTGTTTTCTGTTTTCCATAGTTCACCCTTTCCTTTTTGTGTGTTCATTATCTGATTTATGAATGAAAAACATGTGATTTTGAAATCCATCTGACGATGAGTTCTCATGTTCACATATCTTATTATGGATAGATTTACACATTTTATTTTGTGTATTTTGCTGTTTGCTTATTATAGTAAATAACTATATTGTAATTAATATTTTAAATGAATCCTTTGAAAAAGACCAGCAGACGAAGTGAAAATGACAAAATCCAGGAGTGACTCGGCTCACTTTGTGAAATTGAAAGTTGACTTTATTACGTAGGGACAAAATGTATAGGAATAGAGAAAAAGTTATAACTTTTGTGATGGCTCGTAATTCATAATGGTCAATAAAGGGAGGATTGTATCTGTAGGGAGAATGGAGAAGGGAGTTGCATTCATTTTCACTATGGCATTAAATCTCGTATTACTGTGCTGTAGGTCTGGAGTCTTCACAGATTCACATTCAAATTCAAAACCAAAAAGTCATCATGCATCGGGGTGCATTCAACAATACTGATTTGTCTATCGTATGTACATACATCTACACACAGACACAGACACAGACACGCACAACACATGTAAAAAACGTACAGTCGAACATTTGAATGTGAAATATAGATAGAATTGAAAATGTATACGAGAGTCGGATTACATATTTGTGAGGGAATTCAAAACTAAATAGGAATGGACGATGGTGGATGAAATTAGACTTTGGAGAGTTGAAGGCGGTGTAGTGTGGTGTGGTCTGGTTTGGTTCCTGCGACTCTCTCTCTCTCTCTCTCTCTCTCTCTCTCTCTCTGCCATGCCACTGAAACTACACCTCGATATCACATACGAAATACGAATACGAATACGAATAGAAATGTGTACATTTTGTATTTGTATTTGTCCGGTTATTTGACTATGCATGCATCAAATCCTTTGAAAAACTCACGTCTTCTCTGGACCATTTCAAGCTAATCTCTCTCTTTCTCTCACTCTCTGCAACATTTCATTGTGTTATGTTGCACTTGCACTCTCGTTTTCCTTGCTCTGTATGTCTGGACTCGAGTCTGGTCCTGGTTTTGATCCTGATCCTGATCCTATACATACTTCATTGCCTTGGTCTGGAGTCTGCCCGGAGTGTTTCAAGCATATACACTACACTGAAAGTATATACGAACATTTCCATGCATACGTACTACGTATGTAAATATCAGTAGTCCATATGTATATCGAGAACGCAGACACAAATATGGTTTATACTCCACGTGTGTGTGTGTGTAATACACACTGTGTTTGAAGTTTCCAAGTATGTAGTGAGTTCTGACGCTCTCGGATCTCTCTCTCTCTCTCTCTCTCTCTCTGTGTGTGTCTCAGAAAGCACGAGATGAGGATGAGAAAGGAACGTCAACATTCAACGTTCCAAGATGAATACGAATGGGACGAGTAAGGATATTTGAGTGAGTGTGTGAGTGTAAGAATACCGAGGAGGATGAACCGAGGGATGCAGCCCACATTCCATTTATTCATTGTTGTTGCTGCTGCTGCTTCCATTGCCGACTATCTGGATATACACTCCAGTACCAGTACCAGTACCAGTACAGAAAAAAACCCGGACTTTTTTCTATTCATTTTCAATTCCCTCCCTCTCTCTCTCTCTCTCTCTGTCTCTCTCTCTCACTTTTCTGTTTTGTTCTGTCTTGTCCTCCGTGTCTGAGTCTGAGACTGAGAGACTCAAATTCAATGTACAACGAAGAACATGCCAGAACCAGAATATTATGCATACTTTTACACAAGTACACAACTTGACGAGAGACGAACCAACAGACAACACAACTGAGTTTAAATTTCCATACTTTTTCACTACAGTCGGAGTCGGAGTTGGAGTTGGAGTGGATTATTTTACTCGTAGTTTTATTCGTATTTGTATTTGTATATGCATATACCCTTATTCTTATTTCTTTACTTTTGATTTTGACTTATATTCTCTCACTTCTTCCAGTCCACTGTTTATTCTTCATATGGAGATGGTCCAAGAACTCCAAGACAATCTGCAAAAGAAACCCTGAGCGAGTCCTCCATTCTCCATTCTCCACAGTCCATCTCACACGAGATTATAAATACAAAAAAAAAAAGTATGCCTACTCGTAAATGATAAAGGAAATTTTAAGTATTTCATAAAAAGATGTACCTACTTACTTACACTACTTATCGTTAGAATTCTATATTCCCTGATAAAAATTGAGCAGAAAAAGGGCTCAAGGCGACATTATGGATTCCAGCTTACATTTTCTACCCGTAGAATTAACAATAGCGATCAAAATCCTTGTGGTAAAAAAATAATAATTCCAGATTTTTTTTCCCTCCATTTCCACTACTGACCGATTCACTCACTCCCTCTCTCTCTCTCTCTCTCTCTTCGGCTAACTCAAAACTCGAGTGTTTGCCCACGTAAATACAGCTTCTACATTCTACAATTTGTACATGAAATTTTGTTCTCTCTGTCTGTATAGAGTTTTGTATTTGATAACTCGAATAGATATTCAAAATTCCAAATCCAAATAGTATTTTAATGAGACACTTACTCTCCAGCAGCTCACAAATCAAAATAATCATGGACAGAAAAAAAATGTTGGATTCTCAAAGTCTCTCGTTTGCTTATCCTTAGGTGAGATTCATAAATGATTTTAAGTGCTCCTCAGAGTTTATCTCCAGAGTTCGACTGACAGCTACAGAGAGCGAGAGCGAGATTGGAATTTTTTTTTTTTTCACATTCTCCCGAAATGAATTCCAAAGGTACTTTAGTGCTACATGTAGAGACTGGAATTCTTTTTCTCCCTCTTCTCTCTCTCTTTTCTCTCTCGTTTCCGCTTTCGTTCTATGGATGTGAGGAATTATTATCGGTATTGAGTATTGTCGATATGTGTGACGATGTTTAAATTGAAGGTGAAAAAATTCTTCTCGTTCTTGGTCTGCTTCTAATTCTGTGGTTTTTCGGCAGTCCTTTAGAGAGGGAACTGGATATGGAAGTCATAGGGCCACAAGGGTCAAGATTCCGAGTTTAGAAAGAGCCCCAAGACTTTTCTCTCTCTCTCTCTCTTTGAAGGATACTGCTGTTCCCAAAAACGGAAAACCCGTAAACCCATCATTATTGACATTTGCTGCAATTACGGTCACTTTTACTTTCGTGCGTATACTTGGAAAGGTATAAAGAAGAATCAGAGGGGAAATTTTTTTGTCTCACTTTCCGGCTTATTTAAAAATGAACTGACTTTTTCTTTTTTCGGTATCGTCTCTGCTGTGTATACAAAACTGTACACTTTACAGTTGAGGGACTGAGAAACTGAGAATTTGGATGAGGAAACTTGACCGCCTGTGAATGAAACAAACGGAAAGAAGAGAGAGAGAAAGAGAGAAAAGGGTAATTGTAATCATAATCGTGTAATGATACATCCGTGGACAATAGTAATAATAATGAGATAATCACAATGAAAACTCATACTGGAAAAAAGGAAAATTTAATAAATGGAAGAAACCCTTGGCGTTCTGAGTAATAGACTGTAGTTTTCAATTTACCCGATTATATATGTGTGTATAGCAATCTGAGGATTTAAGTACTGTTCACTTTTCCATATCTAAATTGCTCAGAAAATCTATGTGTTTCTAGTGTACAGATCTGGAGATGTTTTTTATACATACTTAATTATTTCATTTCTCAGCAGAAATTTCTGAGAGAAAAACGAAAAACCGGATTTTGTGTGTCAAATCATCAGGAAATAAAGGAATAAAATGTAGCTTTGATTGCGAGGCTTTGAGACTTTGAGCAGTTTGAGCGTTGTTCAAAGGTTTTGTCCGTTGGGCTCGCGTGATGCTCCTGCGCTTCATCTACTGGTTCCAAGTGGCAAGACACAACGTTTTTGTTTTTTTTCTATAAGTTCACTGGGTCCACAATTCCACAACTCTTTTTTCCTTACACACGCTCGCTCTCTCTCTCTCTCGCTCTCTCTCTCTCTTACATTTCCAAAATTCCGGTAATTCTGGTAATTTTTACATTGAATTTCACAAGGGATTGCTCAAAACTTGGCAATTGAATCTAATCAGTTGGCAATTCACGTATGGAAATGAGGAGGAAATTGGAAAATATTGGTGAATGCGTGAATGAGGATTTGGTATATATCATATGAATATTCAATTAGAAAATAACTGATGGCTAAAAAGCTGGACTTTAATCTTATTTAATACGGTAATGATTTAGATTGTGACATTTTAGGGAATGTTTTGTTTTAAGCTTTATATATATGCAAGTTGTGAGATGAGGATTTAAATTCCCCATGTGGGATGTATATATATACAGATTACAGATTTAAATATATATACATTTTTTTGCTTTTGCTTTCTGTGTGTAGTGATTGAATTATTCGCTGTTATTCAGAATGCGTCAATGCGTATAGACATGTATTCATCTATCTCCCCTGGGTCGAGTATACAATGTGTACCACATGAAATCCTGTATTGTCTGTCTCTAGTCTCTGTTCTGTCATAGTTGTCTTTATAGTGTAATATGTAGTGTAATTGGGGGATTTTGGAGTCTGCTTCCATAATGAAAATAATGTCAATGTATGATAATGATGTAAGGGAATATTCGTAAATGCTAAGTGGAGCCCCACGAAGTTGACTGCCAGGTAATAATTGTCCCACTGACGAACTTATTGGTTGTCATTACATTCGACCACTGCTGAGTCAACCTTTGTGAGCGTGGTTTTTTATTTTTTTTATTTTTTTCTCGTTTCTCTTCTCTTCATTCTTCGTTCGTATTCGTATTCTACATTCTTCATGAATGCACACACGTGAGACTCACTCACTTGAGTGCTCTGTGTACAAATACATTAACCATGACTTATTTCTTTGTCTGGCTTCTTCTTCTTCGTCTCCTCTCATTTACACACTCGTTAAAACAATGGCAAATGGCGATAGAAATGGGATCAGCTATAGAGCAATTCCCAAATCCTCAAACAGTTCAAAACTAATAAAACTATGTACTTACTTTATAAAACTCTGTCTCTGACTTTCCCCGTTGAGTTTTTTTGTTTTTCATTCTACCATTGAAATTTTTTAAATTCAAAAAATTACCGATTTTGTACGACATAACTCATACTTTAATTGTTTATAGTAAATACTAAATATTTATAGGAAATGAATGGACAATTTGTGTCTGGAAATGATATTGTGTGAATGGTGGGTCAAATTCATATCTGTATATATATTTAGTTTTGAGAGTAAAAGCCAGACGTATATACGAAAAAGAAAAAATCCTCATGCTTTTATTGAATCTCATGTTATGTCTGGACTTGTTCTGTCTGAGAGATCCCAGACAGACTTGAGGTGAACCTGAAACTGAGACAAAAGAAACTTTATATCGACACACACACACACGTTTTTTTCTTTGCTGTAAATATTTGTGCCATGTGGAACTTCTTTTTTTTTTTTGCAGAGATTGTGTGACATTCCATGTGTCAAGAAAATGTTGATGTGCAGATGTGTGTGTGGAGTCGAGTTGAAGATCAATCAATGGATTTCATAATGCAACGTGCTCAATCATGTTTGTGTGTGATCATGTGCAGACAGACGGATGAAGGATCTTTGATCTTTCAAGGAACAAGAGAGAGAACGAGACTGATGTAAAATGTACAGCCATATAAATATTTATATATTTTAATGATATGCAATGTCAATTATCAATATATCAATGTATGTAAAGAGTGCAGTCCCTATTCCTGTCTGAGTCTACGTCGTCTGACGAAAAGTGTGTTCTCTGTGTTCTGTTATGTATCGTATGGGAAATTTTTTCGTCGCGCTAACTAATCAATATTATAAATTATGCAAGATAATTTCAGTTTGAGCTCATCTACGTGCAAAATGAAGAATGGCAAACTGGCGATGGTGTTGATGGGATGAATGTGGTACAGTTGATTCTCTACAACGTGACAAGTCTAGTTCAAATTTTTTGGATGTGGTCGTAAATGAGATTTTTGAGATTCGGCAGGATTTCCTACTCGTATTCCAATGTTAATGGGTGAATTTGATACAGACTGAATGTTGTTTTTCTTGTAGTTGTTAATGAGAAGGAGGTGGAGGAGAATTGTGGAACAAGTGCCGATTCATTCATTAAAAAGTGAACGTAGACATCTCTCAAAGGAAAACCAGAGAGAGAGAGAGAGAGATTGAAGGAATAGAACAAGCTGAACGACGTAAAAAGGAAAAAACAATCCCAGACTCACACCAGACAAAACACACACACACACATAAAGAAACGCAGACAGACACCCTTTTACAACATCCACAACTTATTTATTGAGGAAAATTTCGTGGGCAAGGACGACAAGATAATCTTCACACATGTACAGTGTACATACACTGTACATATTGTACACACACACACATACATACATACTGGCATCCATCTCAAAATGAAAATGAAAAAGAATTTGTACAGACGACAGCAGCCCATGGTAATTCATCTCAGGATTCGGTCCATTGTACACGAAATGTTTGGTGCTCGTTGACGTTTTCCCTTTGAGTCTGGAACAAAACAATCTTCTCCCTTGTTCATCATCATCATCATCATGCTCATCACCCTGTCGTCAATGAAGCAACACGTTCAACTGGAATCAAATCATGTACTGATACAAAAAGGCAAATCGTTTTCCCTTCCTATATCCCCCAACATTTCTCTGTTCCCTCTCACACACACATTGTAAATTCAAATACGCTTACCAATCCATTTTGTTGGGAAAAGATTGCAATATTCTCTATTAATCAAGTTGACTCCAGTTCCTTGCTACATGATACAGCTTTTTGAAGAGTATATTTTTAAACCCCAATGTCTGCTAAAAAATTAAAAAACCAAGAAGATGACCAAGAAAAACCAAGACAGCGACCTTCAAAATGATTTTGTCAAGCGCAACGTTCAATGGACTTGCTCATTTGAGTCATTGTGAAATGGTTTTTTCTTAACTCTCTCTCTCTCTCTCTCATTTGCTCGTTCTTTGTCCATGCTGATTAACCTTCTGAATCATAATATTATATTACACTATATGCTTTGGTTCGTATTATCTGTATTTGGTATATATAGTTTGTCTACACCTGTCGCTTCTTTCTCTCTCTCACTTTGGTTTTACCTTGAATGGAATTGAATTTCCCTTTCCCTCACGTCGTGAAGCACATTTGCTTACGTACACACCTCTCTATCTCTCGTCATATCCTGTCCTTGCTTCTCCAGTCGAACAAGTATATGGATTCTCATTTCTGTTGTATGTACTGTACTGCGTTCTATATTTTGTTTTGCAGCTGATACATTCACTTTTAACTTTACACAATGTTTACAATCATTGGCAGTTGACGAAGTCCTATAATGAAAAAAAAATTTGAGTATTCTCAACATGAAAAAACATTTCCAGTTCAGACCAAGTAAGAAAGTTTCCCTGCACAGTGTGTATGATTTTAAAAAAATTAAAAAGTTAATGTACGTTCATGTAAGAGGGAAAAAGATGCAAAAGTTATTAGCAGAGCGTGGTTTCGATCCACGGACCTCTGGGTTATGGGCCCAGCACGCTTCCACTGCGCCACTCTGCTAACTCTGAATGAGACTCCATTTTTCCTAGAGTATATTCGTACAGAAAACCCGCGGATTTGGATGGCCCCCCGCCCCTCTTTTCTGTCACATTGTGCAATGTATAGTGTGTGTATAGTGTGTATAGACAGTTGGAGCTGATGTGTGTGCACGCGTAATCCTAAACACGAAATACTCGTGGCGATTTCATCATTCAAATCTTGACGACTTTCCACTTTCGTCGAGGAGTACCCAGTTCAGTTCTATTTAAAGCAAAGCACTGGCGACCAAATCTACTTTGAAGCCTTTCCCTTTGAAACATGGACATTCACAGTTTCGAGTTTTCACAAAATCAGAAAAAAGTCATTGAAAAATGTAAAATATCCGCACAAATGGTAGGACAGGAACAAAAACAAAGCACTACAAGAAAGGAAAAGAAAGGCATTGTCAAGAAAGGTTTGGGCTCAAAAATGAATTCGATTTGACATGTAAGATGAAAGCAAAAGAATCAATTTTCAAGACAAAATTCCAGTTTCAGGAAATACCTACAAACATATTATATAAATGTTGATGAAAAGGAAGAAATTGAGGAATTTGACCTGAAAACATGGAGAGTATTGAGAGATTGAACATTGAAAGACGAAAGCTGTCGTCTTATTATTGTTCGTCAACTTCACCAGTTCCAGTCAGAGGCAGAAACGAGATTGCTATTGTATTGTACTGTCTCTTTACTGTGTCCTCGTCATAATTTATTCCTAGAATTTCTTTAGTTTGGTAAACATTGAGGGATTGAGAAATGTGCTGAAGACGGAGTGTGTACATATATGATCTGTGTGTGTGTGTGTGTGTTACATTACAGATGTAATTTATACAATGTAACTGAGCATTAGTTTTTTCCATTTAGTTTTAGTTTGTCTTATTATGGCTTATCGAATCGTTGGAGTCAGAATAAAATGTACAAAGTTCCAAAAATTCAAAAGACGTACAGGAATAAGACAGTTGAGAGAGAGAGAGAGAGAGGGAGAGAGAGCGAGAGACTCTTTCAAGATTCTTGGAGATTATGCTGCTAGCAATGAATGCTTAAGAAAATAGTCTCTGACTGGACTCGGGAACTTCATTGACGTATACCCAAATTAGGAAGGAACATGTGGAACAAGTTGTGACTTGGGGTGGCAGCGTCAGCGTCATTTTTACTCTCGACACCCAAAACACCAAAGTAACAAGTAAAATAATTTCCGAGTTCATTTTCATTGTGAAGCACTGAAAAAAAATGCTGGGCAGAGAGAGAGAGAGAGAGAGAGAGAGTCAAATCCAAATGGATTTTCTTCTCTCTCTCTCTCTGTCTTTTGAGGCCAAACCCACTTCCTCTTTATATATTCTCCATCTATTTCCATTTCGGTGCCTTGTGAAACTCTCTGTCTCTTTTCCTCACTTGGGTACATGAAGAACAATTTCTTTGAAAGTCAGTTAGTTTTTAGGTAAGTTGAGTAAGAATTATAGTGGTGAGTCTAGATATAATGCCCAAGTACCTCCTCATATGAACATATCGTATATGTATAGTTACAACACTATCTGTATGTAGAAGACGAAGAAGAAAAAGAAAAAGACAGGACATGGGAGAGGAAATCTTAAGGCGAGGAAGAAAACACTCTTATTGTCCATATGTTCTCATGTCATGCGATGCCTTCGCCTTCATCTCTGCCTTACAGTGTTGTCCCTAGTCATTGCCATGAAGTCATCGTCACGCTATATCGTCTGAAAATTCAAACTACAAACTACACAGTACGAGTACACACAGTGATGTGCGTATGAGTAAGGTACAACAAACTCAAACTGACAATGAGATATCAAATGAGGCCCTTAAATAGAGTCTCTCTACAGATATACAAGTTGTCTATTCACAATTCTTCTCCGAAAAAAAAACCTACCTAGTCCAATTATGAAAACCATAGCTTTCGCCTTAAACAAGTACACAATGAGGATAGAGAATGAGAGCAAGAGTAAGCAAGAGTGACTTCTGTACGGAAAGTACGCTCTTTTGTTGGTTGACACCGTAAACATGGTTGCAAGAACCAAAAACTTAGCACGGCTTTTTGCTGTACCATGCCATGCTCATGCATTTACAACTATACACAACTGGATATTGTTATTTTTATTGCTATATATTATTGTTGTTGGTTGAAAGGTGCAGACAGGGATGTTACGATTCACTGACTGTCGACTTTTTTTTTTAGGAAGTCGTGTCCTTCATCGTTTACTTGCCCCGTACATACTAACTATTAAGTTTTGAGGGATTGACAAGACGTTTGCCTCCACCTGTAATCCAAAGTCCTCAACAGAAACAAAGCTGAATCAAGAAAATCAACTGAATAATCAACTGAAAAATAATGAACGATTTCCTCTTCCTTTTCGCTGCCTAATTAAATTAAGTACTTGGAGGGTTCGTTATTTCCTGTTATAATTAGTAAACTGGATTGAATTTTGGCTAATTAATACTTGATGCCCAAATGAATTAAAATTGGCAATTTGATGAATTCGGTGATGCATCCAAGTTGAATTTCCTATGCTTGCTGTACAATTTTTATGTATTATATTTTTCAGTCAGCATTTTCCGCTCTGTGGCTTGGTTTGGTATACCAAGTTGCAAAATATTTGATGTAGTAGCAAACGGGCGACTCAGTGTAGCAGATTTCTGCATATTTGCATCATGCTGTGCATAGTATGAAAATGAGAGTGTGTTGGGGAGAGAGAAGCAGCAGGTAATTCAACTTGTTGTACGTTGGGAAAGGTCAATAAGCAGGTTCATTCTTAATACAATCATATTTAATCACGCTTTTATGGTAGTATGCTTGGATTACGTTTCATCGTCTAGACTCTAGATACTTGACTTCTAAACTTAGTCCTTATTACTCCTCGGTTTCTCTGTATGTGTGTGTGTGTAGTAATGTATAGTTTTCCACATGGAGTTTGACGATGATTTATTACCCTTTTTCCAGTCCAGAGTATCCGCGGAACATGTACATACGCACGTCAGTGAGCATGGATGAGCAAAGCCAAAGCAACCGAGAACGAGTTTTCATTGAGAAAATACAGAATAAACAACAAGGATTTTATGAAATTTAAAAAAAAAAAACTAACCTTCCTGTGAGATACAGATTTGTATTCAGTGTGCATACATAAGATGTGAGTTCATTTTATACTGTATAGTTATCGTATATAGTAAGCTCATTTTTTCCAGTTGGGAAGATTCTACGCCACATTGTCTAATTAGTTGATGATGATGTAAGACTGAGTATTATTTGGAGAGCACCAGTTTGTCAGCAGTGTCTGGTTTTTTTGTTTTTGCCTTTTTGCATGATGAAATGAAAACAAAAAATTCCACCTTTGCCTCTTTACTATCCGTATCAAATATTTGATAGTAATGACTCTCATCTTTGGCCTTGAAATCAATTGTTGGGACATGAGAAAGTTTGCAAACCCACAACAACCAACCATGCTGGTCGGTCGTTGTTCTCTAAATATTTACTTGGCAATTACATACCTATACTTGTCCAGCCTTCTCTTCCTTTCCCAGCCTCTGGCGAACGACAATAATATTATTGTTTGTGAGTACATGTATATAATAATAAGTAATAATAATAACATTGTGCAAAAAAAAAAACACTCAACCAGAGAAAATGCTATCGAGACAAAGAAATGTTTTGCCTGCTCATAGGTAATCATTGGGTAGGTGGAAATAAACAGACAGGATTTATCTTAAAGGGGATGAAATGCTTGGTGCATACTAAAGTATTCAATACAATACAATTCAGGGATCACGTCATATTCAAATAGTCTGTATTTATTCGGTTAGTTTATAGTAAGCCTCAACAAGGGATATCAAGTACCCAACGGTATTTTTTAGCATTTCACAAAATGGTCTATATGTATACACACACTTTTTTTCACCTTAGTTACAAAAACAATTAAGCGTTTACTTACATACAAATACACGTATCAGTATAATTCTTTTACAAATTTAAAGAAAAAGAAACTTGATATTATTACTATTACCTACATAATAATAATTTTTAATTCATTTTATACAAGTAGCAACTAAAATATTTTGCATTTGTTTTCAATCACTTTTAATTTCCAAGAGAGAGCACAGACTGATTTTTTCCCCATCTGGTATGAAAAAGTATTTAGTAAATACTAGTTACGTACAAGTAGATTATTAAGATATTAGTAATCATTTATTATTATTGTAAATATGCAATATACAGAATATACGAATTCCAAATGTATAGAAATCTAGAAGGAGAAAAAAGACAATCAGTTATTCTCTGCAATGCAGTTTACACATGTGAATATCTATATATACTGAGATTTTATTGTGTTACTTTCAATCTACTGCAAACTAAATTGTAAGCAGAGTAAGTACGACACCAATGAAAGGTAGAATTTACCTACAATGATATTTCTTATAATATTTCCCTGTATTTTCTCATAAAAAGATTATTTATACAGTTTTAGATTTCATCCCGATATTTTGTCAAAAGACTTTCATTTAAATCTAACTGTCGGGTTTTTAAATTGGATTTTTTGTTTTTGAAACTTTTGTACGGACGGCGAATTTGTATGTAAAATTTTAAATATGTTTGCGTTTGTATCTTTGTATATGAATATAATATTTAACATTAAATATTATAATGTATCATTTTGAAGGAATCTGGTAAGTAGAATGTGTTTTAAATTATATATCTTGCAATGAAATTGGTGTATGACAGTAATCATGTATTTGTTAGTCAGTATACGTACGACAATATACCTTTAATCTTTAAATAATGTTTACTCTGGAACTACAAAACACTGCATTGGATTAGGTTAGTACTTTAGAGAATAGACATTTTTCGTGTAAACATTTAAATTCAGTTTTCAGTCGTTAATTCATATTCAATTATTATGATTATTATTTTCATTATTCCTATTACATAATATTATTGTTGCTTGCATTTTCAATTTCATTATTTTTACTATCATATACTTGCCCATTTGCACATCTATACAGGCAACCACATATGTTATTACTATGTGTATATCCTTTCATCAACAACAATATAGTTTTGCCAGAAATAATTATGGAGTCTACATTAAATATATATATATAAAACTTTGCTTTTTCAATAATCTACTATAGATTCATTCTGACGCAGGTGGATTAAATTTTATGATCAGAACTGTAACCTGGATGTGGAAGCTATAAGACTCTAGGCTTTTTAGTGACTACGTATTTCTCCAGGCTTGTATATATATATTTATTATTTCAAATCATTGTAAAATTTTCTAACCTCTTTCATCAAAGTCCCTCTGCATTTTCACATTTATTTACACATGCATTTTTTTATTGTGATCCCGCATTGCCTGTCTCAAACTTTGGATTATTCTAAAATACGGCTACCTCCGCTACCTGTATAGTATTTTTTAAATTGATTCATATTTTATTGGCTTGTTTTAGTACACATGTACTTATACACATCATTTAATCCGCAGTAAATTTAATTGGCTACGTAATGCTCAACATACACAGGTATATTGTTTTCATGTGTCTTAACTACGTCAATAATATTTATATGTACATACGATTTACTCAATATAATTATTTCTCTAGAGTTCCTTACTATACATATTTCAATATCATTCTCACCGCTCGTTAATTTCGATAAACCTGAAGTTAAATAAAAACAAACCAAGTCAATGTAGTCGTAGTCGTGATACGCAAATTGTTCAAGTTGATTTTATAACTTCGTATCTTTTTCTGCCTTCGAATTCAAACGGTTTAATTGAGCTCCTACATTACAAACTAAAATATGTAATTAAGAATCTATCTCAAAACGTACTTTTCCGAAAGCAGAGGAGCATTAAAACTGTCACTGTATCAAGAATAATTCTGCAAATTATACCACCCATATAGATTTGTTCATGATTTGACATGATTCCAAAATCAGAGGAGCATTTAAAAAGTTTAAAATAAAATAATGACTCTTTGCATGTGTAGCGTAACGTGCTTTAAAATGTATCATTAAAACATTTAAAATGAGACTTAAACAAGATTACGGCTATAATATATTCTACAAAATAATTAGAGGTACGTAAAGACTATAAGACTGAGCCTTTGATATTCGATATATATATTTCATTTAGCAGTTTCAAATTTTACCTTATTTACAACTAAAATTCAATGTCAATTACACTGTATGTACACATTCCCGCTGTTTGAATTAACTTAAGGAGAACTAATTGGAGAACTAAACACTGAAACTATTTATTTTTGTTTTCATCATATTCCCCATTAATTTATGAAGAGTAAATCTATTGTTTTTGTTCCATGTCATCGCTCTGTCAAATTACATCAATATTTACACATGCTAAATGTACGTATGGTAGGTATATATGCGTATATTACAGAATATTACAGACTTATTTAAAACTAATAAAACTTGGATTGACGTTTGAAATACTAACTCTTGATCTATGTGTTAAATAGTGGATTGAACGCCATTTGTTAGACAATCCCAATCGACTGGATTCTTAAAAACTTCTTGCTCCAACCAAACTTCATAATTCTCTTTAAATGTATTCGTCAACTGGACCGGACGACCCAGAACACTTGTCACACATTGGTCCACTGGCTCAAAGTCCGGTAGAATCTACAAATAAATGCTACATGTAAATATCTCTCAACAAACTCACAAAGTCTCTACACCTCATCCATTTGTCCCAGATTCCCTTCTTGATTGAATGCAAATATTCTTTTCTGTCGCAAATCATCACTAATTAATAATTAAGCCCCTCGTTGTCATAATGCTACAAATCACGGAAAATACACATACCTTTGACACATCCCCATATCGTCTGCTATTGAAGCGGTCGACCGCAGCTCGAAGAGCACATTCTTCAGCCTGAAAGTCCCATGGTCTTGCGTCCAGATCTAAATAAGAAAAAAATTAAAGAGTCCACATAAATTATCTACTTGTGACTTTCTCAAGAGTAGATTAACAAGAGAAATTCATACATGCGTAAGAAAATTGTTGAATTATATTGATCTACTTGATGAGTATGTAAGCATCGATTTCCCTTAAGGTTCCATGTATATATATATATAGCGTATTATACACATGGTAAATGATAAAAATCTACGGCCGGTTGTATCATCATCATAAGTTTATTTAATCCACGAGCCTCCTGAATTCTGATTATGATCGTAAAATATATGAAATATGAATAGATATTGCTCCTGAGTTTTGGACGGTGAATCAAAGTAATCAAATTCGTCAATATTTTAGGGAAACAATTCCTTTTTTGGGTATTCAAACGAAGATTTAATGAGCTCATGACATTCATAACGACCACTAAATCAATGGTAAATTCTAACCTGTAGGAAAATAATTGCGAGGGATGAAATCCCTTCAACCCAAATGATAACAATGCCCATTACTTCACATTTATTCGCCATTAAATGGTACAATAATCGTTTTTCTTATATACTAAATAGCTTGTGGGCTAAATTCTGTTTGGCAGCAGGATTGGCATTTAACCCAAAAAGGATTTGCCATTGCTCTTCTTTCATTTCTTAACTATACACAAAATCTCTAAATAATTTCATAAACTCTTTTCAACTTATAATACTTACTATTCCTTTCTTTCTCTTCCGTTTACATACATGAAACGACAACACAGTGGACGAGTCATGCAAACTACCACTAGTAGAACCAGCGTGCAAAATTTTAATTTCCAATGTCCAAATGAAATAAAAGCAACTTCATTTGACACTTTAGAAACAGGAACTGTCAGACTTAAAAATCCTTTCTAAACTTTCAAAGAAGCCAAGAGAAAAATGAGTGTCATTTATTTAAAACAAAAATATCTTCAATACATTATTCCTGATAATTTTGTTCCAACCCTTCCAAGAATAAATAAAAAAATCAATCATGACGGCTGATGACTTATTTTTTCATTTGGAAGAAGTGACAGAAAATTTTCATTCTGTAATTCTAAAAAAAAACAAAAAAAAAAACACAGCCAAACAACATAGAACAGGAAAATGGGGCAAGAAAAAGCAGCTGAAAACTGATTAAAAGAAGGAACTATATAGTAGATATATCATATTGCGTTCTACCAAACATTTAGCATATTATAAAAGTTCCCTCTCAACGCGCGTGTATCCATGTATACGAGACATGAAAATATGTAGTGCGAGAGAGTATAGGGACTGAATTTATTATGATAAATCTATTTACTATTATAGCATCATTGAAAAACTCTGGGAATTCATCACAATTAGGAAAGATAGGATGGAAAGCGAGAGAGAAATCTTTTTTCTTTTTTCCTCCCATGTGCTGGCTGCTACTTCTCATCTCATCTCCTCGTTCAAGTCTTGAGCAAAACTTGAACATTACTCATTTGCCAAAAACTCAATTTACAAAGATATTTTTCATCCTTTTTCTGTCACCACTCACATCAGACTCTACATAGGTTCTCTAAAAACCGAAAGATCCAACCAAACCAACACATCATCACATAGTACAATAATAATGTATACTCTCTCAAGTGTCAAGTCCTATGTAGATGGGACGGAAAAAAGATGTCTGTCCCTGTAGTATGCACTGGAGAAAGAGAAAGAAAGAGAGAGAGAGATGTGAGTATTCATTTCTTCTAAAGTGTTTCAAATTTCCTCATGTCCATGTAGCATATATATATAACTATATTATATGATATAGGATGGCATGAACCAAATACATAGCAAGGACACAAACAAAAAATGAAAAAGAATTCCCTTCATCTCATTACGACTGTCTCCATGTAAGTCATAAACGATGAGAAAAAAGTAAACCAAAAACTTTACAAAAAAATCTCAAAAACAATCGTGACTTCATAATATTTTAGAGAAGGAACTCAAAAATTAAGTAAAAACTCTAAATTTCAGCAAAAAAAAATTGTTTTCTTCAGAAAGAAAGTCATTAGACGCATTTTTTTGGAATTCCGAATTTGAGAATTTTGAATTCAAAATAAAACAAATTAAAAACAAAACCACGCAACCTGTAAATACAATTACCGACAACATCATGACGAGGAAAAGACCGTACGATTTCATTTATCGTATTAATCTGGACAGGCGGATGAATACTACTGCTACAAGTTTTTTATCTGTTGTCAGAGCAAACACTGAAAACACACAAATGACAAATGGGGTCACCGACTTATTCAGATCCTAATCATGAGCATCTTTCTTGCATGGTTTGATTTCGATTTACTCTTGACATTTCGTTTTACGAAATACATTCAAGCACATTTGAATTCCCTTGATTAGATCACAAAATCTTGGATATTTTTTCGCAAATTCTACGAAGTTTTGCAAGTATTGCCGTGAATTTGCTAAAAAAAAAACATAAGGCTATACATTTCCTAGATTAGCCTTCCGCACAGAATCAACAATTCATCAAGTAAATCAAAAGCAAGAAAATAAAAGGGAAAAACCTTTGAACTTCTATTTTCTAGATCACAAATAAATAAGTCTGAACAAGCATATATATGTGTGTGTGTGTGTGTGTGTGTGGGTTCAACAAATTCTCCATTGTCTATTTTTGACGACGTCAATTTTTTTTTCTCTTCTGCCACTCGAACAAATTTGAATACAAAGGTGAAAGAATTTACAACTCAGCCATTTATCACAACAAGTACACTACCTATTTTTGTCTTGAATACATTATTTTGTCATCGGACATTGCACTGTCAGAATAAAAAGTATACGAAACATTGGGAATGAAACTAAAACTCAATTATGTACCTATAAGAATTTTCAACAAACAATTCCCTGAATCGGTAGGAAAATACCAATAAAAATGACTAAAAAATCATTGACCTTTTTCCTCATAATTAAATCAGAAAGCCTGATTTAGAATGCCGCGTTTTAGATAAACGGTAAAAGTTTTAGCAATACACTCCCAAGGTCTTTGAACTTTGAACTTATTAATGGGTTTGTTTAGCGAACTTCACAAAATTTCAGTGTCAGAAAATGATGAAATATATTTTTATGCTCATTTCTTTACATATCTTTAATTGGGGCGTTCGCCGTAATTACCTGAAAGATGCTGCATGTGCATTATATGTCAGCAATGCGGATTTTATACAGTTTTCAAACCATGATATTCATCTAATTAATTTAAATACGTCATTACGGATGAACATCCGTGATAAATCTTTTATTCAAAGTATATCTCATATGAATATCCTACTCGAAACTACTACGCATTGTCGATTTTTTCCCAGAAATCCAAGAAAAAAACCAACAAATGTCAAATGTCTAATGTCTAAATGATTTTATTATCAAATATTTCATACGTGGTGTATACATTATATTGAAATTTTTGAATGTATATTAAGTATGATACGCAACTGCAAAGGTCATTTGAAATTACAACAGGATTTATAATATTCACTCATCGCATGTACGCAGTAGCTGCAATTTCGATAACATAAGTAAATTTAGGTGATTGGTCAATCAAAACCAATCACCCAAAACAAAACAATCATATTTCATCTATGTATACATATACTATATATAGTGAGAACGAGAGTGAGCTAAATGAGCTAATAGAGGTGAGATCAGTCAACCATTCCCAAGAAATTGAACCTCACCCATCCTAGCATTGAATCTAATAGAAATGCTCAAGGTAAGAACTTTCAGTGTCAACTTTGCCGTTGCATAATATCTCTAAGTCCTCCCATGTACAAAGATTTAAAGCTGCAAAAATACCCCCAACACATCTCGCATATTTATTATAGCCAACTCGACTGCGATTATCAACATAAAATCGTGTATATAGTATATACACGATTACACCTGAATTTTCCACACATCCCAACAACAATCCTCAGTGTAAACTTGCATCACGGCATCCAAATTGAATGTTTCTTAACACTTGTAATCTCACAGCAAGCACCGACCTTCGTATGTATCAAAAAAGTATCCCGAGCTATTATCCCACATTATTATATCCAGCTTCATTTCCTTTGTTTTGGTTCAGTTCATCCGTACATGTAATTAAATGAGAGCTACCTTCATGCATACACTTGGTACTACAATATTCATGTATTCATCGCAAGACCACCTTTTTTGCATACCTGTTCCATTGTTTCAAAACGGTAGCGACTCCTAATATTATTAGCACATACGGCCTCTTTTGCAAAAAAATTCAAACTGTCAGTCAAAAAAAAAATCACACACTGCATGTAGGTACAAAAAAAAAGTTGCAACTTGTCAAAGTTTTGTAAAGTTGTAAAGCTTAACTAGTAACTACGTAGTACGTACCCAAGTACTAAAAAGCTGAAGTATCTTTGGGTACAAAGATTTTTTTAATGATTCAATATAGGACGCAACTCTCCATAAAGTCTTCGCATTTTAAATTTCACGATTAATATAAAGCTCATTTATATCCACATCCACATGCGTATAAAGTTATAAAATAGACATTTCATTTTTTTTTTCAAAAAAGAAAAGAAATGGATGAATGTGAAATACATTCCGAATCGGAACACAAATGAAAGCTAAAGAGTGTCTTTTAATTTAAATTTATGCCCTGGACCAAGAAGCACTAAAACCGAATTAGAATTAGATTTTACAACCATTTCGCTCTAAATTCTCTTTATGTACATACAAATTTTCCTGGGAAGTTTGCTAAATGAATGAAAGAGAACATGAGGTCCTTTTGTTATATTTGTATGGCCCTCGCCTACTCTCTCTCTCTTAAACGTAGACATACAAACTCGCAGAATTTGCATCAATAACCTGAACATGGCAAAAGCATTCATTTTCCCGAGTACTTCCATCCAGAGCTTTCATAACATGATCCATATTAGGGAATAGGATCATAAAGACTGCAACTAAAACAGTATAAGAATAAGTTGAGGCTATATAATACGATATGGCATCGTATGCTGGTTGTAGCGACATTTGAACACATACACAAATACACACACACACAGTCACACATACTCAAACGAAAGAAGACGGAACGGACTCGTCGACAATGACAGTGAATCCCTTTCAACGTTCACCACTAAAACTTCATGGGGGATTAAACTCGTTTATGGGAACGGAGGTTCACGCGCGACAATTCATGAGAAAAGTCATATACATATCTCCTATATATTCTTGAAAGTGCGTAAATATGATGAGCCCAGCTGAATCTCGCCCAGAAACTCTTAAAATCTCTCAAGTATCTGCAATAAAAGGATGCAATGGACTGAGATACATCGGTGCGTAAAGCCCTTCCGCAATAATTCCTTAGTCGTACCCTCTCCAATTTTTTGTTTGCTATATATATTTCACAATATACCTGCGTACATTCATATATATTCCTGTTTATGTGTGTGTGTCCAAACACATTTGGCACAATCGTAAAATTCCTGCCAATTTTCTTTACTTTCAATATGCAGTCGTAAAAACGTTCGTTTAAATACCCAGATAGATTCCCCCCTACTCTGTGGACTCTGGATTTGAAACCATCTAACAAGAATTGTCCCGAGTTTCCCATACCCTCTCATCCTCCAATGTACAGAATAACAAGGAAGATAAAACCAACTAACAAAAATACGGAAGAGATCACGTAGTGAATTCTAATTTCGAATGTATACTTTCACGAACATTTGTGTAAAAAACGACTCCTATCACTATTACACTACTACACTATATGAAACTAATAAATTCTTAATGAAGACTTTGTAGCTCCTAATAATATAAAACTCTCAACTCATTATAATTATAGAAATAATTTATAAATATAAATTCAACTCTGACTTTTCTATAGTAAAAAGTTCGTATATTAGGTTATGAAATTATTATTATGGATTGTACTTGCCCTTATTATTATTATTCTTGCGTGTGAAATGACCTTTTACTGTCTGCACGCACAAATACATTCTATATAACGCACAATTATCTCATCTTCCTCAAAATTATCCTCGATTAAATAAAGTCTTTTTCCACACACACACACACACACACACACACACACACACACACACAATCTACACATAATATTTGATATTGAATAGCCAGGTGTTTTCTTTTTTGGTATACCTACGCAAGACTTGCGTGTCATCACAACTGGAATCAGACTGGGGCAAAGACGAGGTTGGAAAGGGGGGAAATCAAAATTATCATATTTGAAATCAACTTGAACGAAATGTTTACCCCGTCCAACTTGGAAGTAAACCAAGTGGTATAATGTCTAGCATGATATTTTTACAAAACTAAATTTTATATGCTCATATACTATCGAAGGAAATCCTCGCTCTCATGGAATAGAATTCTAACTAAATTAACAAAGGATCCTGCCCATTTCAAAATGATGATATCAGTAATGCTACATCTTTTCAAGTCCCCATTGTACAAATCACAATATAAAAAGTGAGCTACTGTATACAGCCACTGGTAAATCGTCACTACTGATAACTTTTCTTCTGGTCAAAATAAGCTGTCATTATGTTTGAACATTTCTTTGGGCCACTCAATGAGTGAAAACGGTTGTGATAAAAGACAAACTAGTCACGTGTAATAAAAAAAACAAAGGTTATATATACAGTATAGACATTTTCCTTAAAAAAACGTCAAAAAAGCTACGTCGTAATTTTCCTTTGTTGATCATTTCACATTGCTCATTTTTTTGCATATGATTAAGCAATTGCGTACTCGTATCAAAAATATTCTTCTTTCCTTGTGAACATGTAATGTAATGTAAAAATGGAGGAGACATGCGAAGAGTATTGCCCACCTTGAAGGTGGCACCTTCTTTATAATACTAGCCATGATACCACATTATAAAACTCGATGCATAATACAAAATATTTCCCTATCCCTTGGAAGTGTCTACATAGTTATGTACTGACGTCTTCCCTTGCATGTATGTGTGTGTGAATATCTCAACTTCATAAAAATAAACAAGATTTCAAACAAGCCATTGGGGAATAAATACGATAATATTTCTCGGGTGGAAAGTGATAAGCGATTGTTGACTGGAATTGCATTAGAAATTAATGGGTCTATGATCCTTGCATATAATTTATTACTTAAAGGAAGACATATTATTATTATATGACTGTGTGCACAACCATATTATTACGTACATGCTCACATATACTGGATAGTACAGATGTAGGATACAAATAATAATAAAGGTATTCAAATTAGAATAAAACTTGTAGTCCCTCTCTCTAATCATATATTTGTGTATACTTTTAAACTTGGTGCAGACGACGTATACATTCCAGATTCCCAGACAAACGTTTTTGTACCTGAAACCTCCCTACCAAGACCAAGAGCAATGTCCTAACGATACAAGCTATCCCGAATCACCGCCAATTCAACGTTTCTCAAGGTCAACTTATTTTTTTTCTTCCAGAGATCCAGAGTCCACAACTTCCAAACGTTTCCACACAATCCTAATCATAATGACTGAGGTGTCTGCTCTCTCAAAGCCTTATATACATGCACACACCCTTGTGTGCTTCTGTTATTTCTCATGAATATTCTATTTTTATTTTTTCAATTTTTTATATATAATTACACATAACTGACATAACTATAATCTCATTACACCCACACTACTACGAATTTAAATACTTTTTGGACAATTTGTACAGCGTAGAACCCACAATGTCTATGCCCACCGTTTAATCTCAAAAAAATGTGTAAATCAATATTGTAAACATATAAATTCCAACCAAGAAGTCATTTTAAAATTTTCTCTACGTCCTTGGAAATTCGATCATCAATTCATCATCAAGTTCGTACTTCAATATCAATCCCACACATTTTCCTAAAAAACGCTAAGAATAAGTTCTTCATAAAGACAATGAATGAATCTCAGTCTGTATAGCAAATAAGATCAATCAATCTGAAAGTTTTCAGACAACAATAGAAAGATGTAAACATAGAGAGGAGTAAAAACGACTTGGGCTAGAAGTGATACAGGTGGATTCATCTACTAGATCCAAAATGAACCAAAGATGAAAACAAAGAACCCCATGAAAACTAACCAACAACCCCTTCAAGGTTCTCTCCAGTGAGTAGTTATGCTATTATTACTATTTGCATTTTCCTTGCTGTCTACAAGTTTTTTGTTGTTGCATGGACATATGTAGATTCTAATATACAGATTCTAATATACAGATATGTTCCTCCAGTTCTACACACCTGTGATTTTTGTATAAGGTCTTATCCACTCACGATCAGTGAGCTCTACCTACCTCTACATTCTACATAATTCAAGATTCAAGATAACCACATATAAATACATGCATTGCATATACTGCATAAACTATAGAGTTGGAACTTTTGTTAGTTGAAGACTCCTACTTACGATAGAAGCTCAGTGGAAACTGCAATATTGCAAATTCTTGAGCTTCTACCGCAATTTTAACAATATACCCATAATACCCATATTATATATTATATATATGTAATAAAATCTTTCTTAAGCTGTTTTATCTATACATCCATCTATTCCATCTATTCCTCTCATTCTTTGTACAAATCTACAATTTTGTTTCCATATACATGTATGCATCTCATCCCTACCTTATGTGTCTCCAATTCCAACACGAAGGAAAGCTTTAAATTTAAATTGGCAAAATGCCTATATATATAATATAACTTACTACAGTGGGATTCTTATGCAGCAGTGAAGAATACGAATGAGAATGAGGAAAAAAACCAGGAGGTTCATCGATCTCATTTGACTTTATTTTTTTTATTTTTTTAAGCAAGAGCCGATGTTTTCATTATTACTCTTTCAAGGTTGAGCATACATAATAAATTCCGCTTTGCTTCAAAAAAAAAAATTAAAAAAAAAAAGTAATTGCTGGAGGAGTAGAGTGCTCCTTATAACTTAGCTCGCAGTTCTTACAGGTATATATGCACAAAAGCTTGAAAAAAAAATACTCCCCCTTTACTCTTCTTTACTCAAGACGTACAATGTCTGACGTAGTATATATTTCAACGATTCCCACGTGGTGACTACATGGTCGGTTATTACTGGAGATGCTAAATTATTGACGCGCCAGGCGTATTCTTCTTATATTGACTATGTCAACCAATGCCAATATAATATTATTTTATCTTGTATTTATTCTTTCACTCACAGTTTCAAAGAAAGGCCGCAGACTTCAATTCTCTCGTGACAATGGATTTGAAGAAGGGCTAAGATTTTTACAGATGATAAGCGCCCATGACCATGACTCTATGTAAAAATGTCAGGAAGGGCAAAAATTCTAGCTGTATATTTCTTCGTATGCCTCATTACCACTTCCCTATATGTATTCTGATTTATTTTGATTGTAATCACGTGTGATCACCGATCGTCTACCAAAAAATGTTTGAGAGAAACCCAATGAAATTAAGTTTAAAATCTTTTACAAATATGTATATAACAGCCATTTAAATCGGAAATTTTAGTTTGTAAACTCAAAAGAAAAGTTCACAGACATCAAGGAGAGTTCCTGGAAACATTTTACAAACCTAAAATCTTCCTAAAATGGAATTATTTGAATTCGAAATGGATGAAAGTGGAAAGTTCAAGTTATTTAATGGTCCACAGTTAATGTCAATGAAATATTTTTACGACAAGTCATAATCGTAATTGTGTACGACTGGAAAAAAGCCCATATACATATACATATGGCATATGTCAATGTGTGGAATATATATCTCTCTAATATATATTTTTATTTACTTTCAACGCAAAATATATTCGTCCTTCCAAGTACAATGACTCGCACATCACAGTACTAAAAACTTTAAGCTGGAACAATTACTTTTACAACTCGATCCAATCTCCCGGACTCACTTCGGGAATAAACAGAGGCCCATTTAATAATTCTGTACATCTCTCTCGCTCTCTCTTTTCCTCTCAATTTTACGACACAAGATGTAAAACTATGTGACTATATGAGTCCATCAAACATTCGCATACTATACGCGTACACGGCGTACAGGTATGTGAGCATTGTGCGTATCTAACCCTGATTTCGTTCATTGTACTTTACCTTTCCCGATGTTTATTTTATCACATCATGATCACACTGCATGTTCCTGATGCTGAATACTCGACAGGTCAATAAAATCAAATCGGTAAAATACACTATTCCCTTTGTACTATACTCTCTGAATACTAAATTCCGCTTTTAGATTAGTTTTCCCCTTTATGGAAATTACTTTGTTTCTTTATTCAAATGGGCTACTCTACTATACAAGTGAGAAAGTTGAAGGTTGATGATGGATATCGGATTGTAAATATAGTAAATTGTAGATTTGTCATCCCAACTTTAATACAAATGAAGGTCGGTAAGTTGTATAAAATCTACCCGACAAGACCTACCTCAAATAATGCAAAAATATTATTATTCTGCCGAGTTCCGAAAAAAAAACATGATGCAAATCTCTCATGTTTAATTTATGATTATTTATGAATGGAATAAATGACTAGACTTACCATTTCCGTACGCCCAATCATCTGTCAGTCGATGCCGGACTTTTTGGTAGATAGCTGACATTGTTTTCATATTAGCTTTTCTCCACTGACGGCCCAAATATTTTGTTTGCATTTTTAATAGTTTTAAAATGTACAATTGCAAGACAGGATGTTTGACTCGAAGCGAGCGCTTTAAAATCGGGGCTGATTTAAAAACTACTAGCATCTGTAATACAAAGCAAGAACAAAAAAACAATTAATAATCTGAATAATCATAATCATGATGATTATTCGAAAATTGAATTTCAAATTCCAACTTTCAAAATACATCATAAAAAACAAAATATATATATGAATCTTTTATTTTACCATTATTCTCGAATGTTTCCACTTGGTAAGTTTATTGAGTATTCTTAGCAGATTAATACAGGCAAATAAATTACGCCAGCAGTAAGGCTGGGGTTCTCCCAACTCTAAACTTTCCGGCGTAAGTTCGGGTAAATCTTCTAAAACGCATGAAGGGAAATCCGTCAATGCAATCCTGTCAAACAAAAATTGAAATGGAATTTAATTGTTGCTGGTATCACTTTTACTATAGTAAAGGGTTTACATAAAAATATTATGTTCAAACACACAATTTCTATTCTGTGTATGTATTCTTACGTATTTTTTGATGTGATGTAGGCAGTGATATTTTGATTGAAGAATTTTAAAACGAGAGGGATGCAATTAGCAAAGACAAGATGTTGAGAAATAAACTCAAACTGGTACACGTGATTGATTTTTGTGTGTTTTAAAAGGAGGAGAAGTATGCCAGATATTGCTTTGACTATTATTTCTTTGTGTCGGGCAACATCAATACCGAGTTTCATCGACTGCACAACTGTCATTCTATAAAAAGGTGGATTAAATATATTTTTTTATTCAAAACCAGCATAACGAAACGTCAAAAATGTAAATAAATGATTATTATATTATTTATTACTTTACAACACTATATTATAAAAACTTACGGCATCTCTTCAGGTAGAACATCAGCCATGATATTTATTGATTCAGATTTACTCTTAGAGGTAGGAGCAGCAGCAAGTAAAATTTTGAGAAGTGCGATTATATATTGTGGCAGGTTAGGTAGCATGGTAGAGTAAAGAGCTTCCACTCCATTATTGTATACTTCAGAATCTCCTTCACAATTAGATAATGGACATTTCCATAGTTCCTCTTCCCGATTCATTTGCCACTCACTCAATGATATATAAATATGCTGCAAAATTATCACAGAGAAATAAAATAAAATATTGTACATTTTCCCCTAAACACGACATCTTCATGGCCCAATAAATTCTTTATATAAATCCACATACTATACTTTGAAATGTTACATACTTGTTTTAAAACTTTGACCCCTTCATGAATTGGAGCTGGTAAGCCTGCTAACGTATCACGATCACCTTGAACTGGAAATCCTACAAACTTCATCCTAGAATTTTCCAGAAATGCATCCAAATCTTTTTGACGGACTTTTGGTGTCCACGGAAGCCCTGTGAAAATGCATTTGGTACAAGTATAAAGCACACTTAAAAGGTACACGCTACACACACACCAAAATTTACAGAAAATACTTGTACAAGCGGGTGAAAATGATTGTTTTTATTTTGGTTTGAAGAGAAACCTCTATTTTTGGTAGGAATTGGTGTTAATGGTCTAGGAGATGGAGGCTGTGGTAGCTCTCCAGATTCCTCCATGGCTCTCCTTTCTTCAATCTCCTTCATTTCATCATCCTGATCCCCCATTTCCAAATCCAGTGTGGCTGATTCGTCCAAACTACTTTGCTTGATTAAACCCTGCTGTGTTTCAAGGGGAATTCCAAAAAATAAACAGCCCATCGCACTGTCTTAATAATATTGTTTGCGACTAATAAAAAAAACTAATAGTTTATAATTCTAGTAGGCCCACGTACATCAATTACGATTTACGATTACAATACCAACTTTACCCAAAAAATACCAACATGAACACCATCAAATCAACTCAACAATCATGACATACACATCACACATGGTTATTGGAGTCTTCACTTACTCTTCTCAAAGGCCGGAGACTTCGTCTTTCATTCTGAATATCAATCAAATCATTCGCACTCGCAGGTGGTGAGGAAGCTCGCATGTTACGAGAAACTTCCAAAGTGTCTTCTCTAAGGGAATTCACAGAATAAAGAATAAAATGGATTAAACACAATTATCTCAATACAAGTGCTGCACACTTCCACACTTCCTGTCTTGAGCCACGTATGTACATAATATGTATATTGTTCTATATGTGCGAAACATGTTCAATTACAATGAATTTAATAAATAATTCAATAATAAATTATTAAAATAATGAATTTAAATAAAACAATGGTTATGTGCGGTACTTACTTTAGAGGAGCCAGACCAGCTGCTTCTCTGTATTGTTCTAAATTATCATTACGATTTAAAAAACATACTAATATTAAAAAAATTTCTACACATTTATAGAGGACATTGATTTCAAAATGCATATCTAAACCAAAGAAAGTTACACAAGCGAATTTGTATTTATTTGTATATTAGTATATTTCATTACAATTGTAGATAATGTCTACTAGATATTTTTCCAATTTTCCCCTTATTTTGTTTTCATTACTCTTTTACTTACGTTTCAGATCACGGAGCTCAGTTGTCCCACCTAATGAAAGAAGAATTACTTTCCACAGTAGTAAAAGTACTTTTTTGATAGGGAAATGAGGCGCAGAACCACCGCAGAATTTGGTAACCATATTCAATAATTTAATTGCTAGCAGTTCGTCTCTTATCGGTTGAGCTATAAATCATTATATTATACATTAAATCATTACCTTTATGTCCTTTCTATTCTATTTTAAATTAATTTTTTTAAAAATAACAACGAATCGTGAACGATATACATAACATAAAAAATTTCTTCTTACATATTTCTACTTGAAAACTATTTCGTAATTCTTCAAATTCTTCCGTGTCACCGTCTTCTGCTGGAACACGAACAGTCTCAACTATTGTATATAATATACTTAGAATGACGCGGAGCTCCGAAGAATCTGCTAAACTTACTGCTGGCTTCCGAACAGACAGTGGTCCAAAACTGGATGAGTGATAAATTAAACAATTTATTAATTTAGTTGTATGATAAACTAAAAAGCTGTGTACAATTATAATTATATAATTACAAACAGTCTCTTGAATTCGTCATTCTGTCAAACAACTACCATACAAAACAAATATGTATAATTCGTTGTAATTTCAGAATATGGCACAAAATCTCTTACTCGATTTCTAAGCTTAAAAGGTCGACAATAGCTTGAAAAATTCCATGTTTTAATAAAAGTGATACATTGAAACGTGTCCATTCTTGTTGTTCTTGCTCTGATTGAACTTCAGTCCAACAGCCCTAAAGTAATACAAAAAGAAATAAAAATTATTGTATATACACATAACCATAAGAATTAGACTGATTGTCAAATGCAATATTTTTTGTAGTCACCTGTGCAATATATAATATGGCTCTAGCAGCTTCCGCCCGTTGACTTTTACTTGACAATTCTAAATGGTTGAGTAGACGTAGGACAGCGGATTTTCTTAATTCTGGTGACAAACGCTGCCATTGCAGAGAGATTCCCCAACGACAAAGGACGTTCTCATAAGCTGCTTGATTCTTCCGGAATTCTGGGACTTCCGTGTAGCTGTATAATTCGGATATTTCATTTGTATAGCAATCTGCATCATCATAAACAAAATCTAATTCAGAACTATCGTCACAGCCCCCGTCCGACTCTTGACGTTGTCTTCGTATCAAATCCCGGATTTTTGATATCCCATTTCTCTCGGAATTATTTATTTCTGAATCCATTCTATAATTTCCAAGTGCGAGTAGGAATATTTAAAATAAATACGATACAGAACCCACACCAGTTCCGTCTATCTCTGTCAAAAAAATTAACTTTTTCGAAATATAGTATACATCTACACTAAATTGTTTACTGCACTCCAACTTGAAACTATTGAGATGATCAAAAAAATGCACTTGTGAACAGTTCTACACACAGTGTAATTAAGTACCCTTCAAATTACTAATTGATTATTGTTTAATTAATACTTTTTCTGTTCACAATATTTACATTTTTAATGATTTTTTTTACTTTTGACACAAAATATTTCGGTTCATAATTTTCCAAACTGTCCGCCGTCTCACGAAAAAAAAAAAAAAATACACGCGGTCGTTTTAAAAAAGTACGGTGACGCAGCTTTTAGATTCTCTCTCCAACTCTGTAACGATGAACGCAAACTTTGTTGCAAAACTGACGAAAACAACAATGAAATTAAATGCCCATTCATGTGGACGGAATACGGAATATAGAGCGGAGTGGGGCATAATTTTACATGGGGCATAATTTTCCACCGAGTTAAAATTTAATTATAAATTAAACGGTT